>JBBPLK010000236.1:6213-20647 GCA_038089735.1 Exsudoporus frostii
TTCAATCAGGGATCACGTTCATGTATATAGGCGCTGCTGCGCCGAACAAGGCGTCTATTGGCGCAACCAATGGCCTTGCGCAGATGATCGTCTCTGTCATGCGTGCTGTCGGTCCTGCGGCCGTTAACTCTGCCTTTTCATTCAGTATCGAAAAACATATCCTGGGAGGCTATTTTGCGTATTGGGTGATGGTGTCCATGCTCGGGTTAACGTTGTGGGTGGGTTATTTGTTGCCAAAGAAAATGTGGAGTTCGGAATAGAGTGTCGTCGAGGTGGTAAATACGTCGACAGGGGTTATTTGTACATATTTAGCCACTGAATTATTCAGACTCAGCTTACACTATTCTGACGGGTTGTTTCCTTCGGCGTCCAACGACTCACTCCGCAACCACCACCATCATTATTTGTCATGTCTGGTTCACCAAGACTCGTCGACTCCTTTACTGCGCCAAAGGAGATTCTTCAGGAATTCGCAGACCTTGCAGAGGAGGAAGACGTCGACCCTTTTGCCGAAACTGCCTCGAAACGTCAAATTGCGTCGAGACAATCAGATTATCACAACCGTCGCTTCAACCGAGTCGCACGAGAAAGTGCGGATGTGTTCAAACATGCCGAAGAAGGTACGGAGGTGGAGGGAGGGTACAAGGATGCGATGAGGTTGGCTCGTTTGGAGCAGGAGGAGGTACGTGTGCAGAGGGCGATTGAGGAGAAGGAAAGGCGGGACAGGGAGGAGGGAAAGACAAAAATGGACCTTGATAAGACGCCTCCGGCTTCTGAGCTTCAAGACGTCGCCATGGAGCTCGCTGCTGCCAGAGAGCTTGCCGAGGCTAGAGACCGGGACCGGGAAGCAGCGGGGGCAAAGCGCAAACG
The DNA here is from genome assembly GCA_038089735.1 of Exsudoporus frostii. Classification (NCBI taxonomy): domain Eukaryota; kingdom Fungi; phylum Basidiomycota; class Agaricomycetes; order Boletales; family Boletaceae; genus Exsudoporus; species Exsudoporus frostii. The sequence continues at coordinate 7,084 of JBBPLK010000236.1, forward strand.
GAGATGGGATATATCGGAGCCCACGGACGAGAACATGGATCCTAATAAGATGGAGGCGAGAGAAGAACCATCTGCGCCGAAGAAACGGCGGTCTCGTTGGGATGCTCCGCCCACAGAGAATACTACTCCCGTCGCCGAAACTCCAAAACGCTCGCGTTGGGACCAAGCTGCTGTCATTCCGGATGCGCCTATGACACAGATTATTATGAATGCGCCGGGTATCATGCACGAGGACAAGCACAACCGTTACCTCACGGATGAAGAACTGGACGCTATTCTGCCGGCCACAGGGTACGTCATTGTTACTCCTCCGCCAGGCTATGCGCCGATGGTTGCCCCTCGCAAGTTGATGGCGACACCTGTTACTGAAGTCGGGGGTTTCCAAATACAAGAGTCGTCAGACGCTGCTGCCATTACGGCAGCTGCGGGTCTCGCACCTGAACTGCCTACTGAAATTCCAGGAGTTGGCAACCTTGCCTTCTTCAAGCCGGAGGACGCTCAGTATTTTGCAAAGATTCTGAAGGAGGAGGACGAGACTGAGCTTTCGGTAGATGAAATGAAGGAACGCAAGATCATGCGACTTCTCTTGAAGATAAAGAATGGTACTCCACCCGTCCGAAAGACCGCCCTCCGTCAGATTACAGACAAAGCTCGCGAGTTCGGCGCCGGTCCACTTTTTGACAAAATCCTCCCACTACTCATGGAACGCACGCTGGAAGATCAAGAACGACATCTGCTGGTCAAGGTCATTGACCGCGTCTTGTACAAACTCGACGACCTTGTTCGCCCTTACGTACACAAGATTCTAGTCGTCATCGAACCTCTACTTATCGACGAGGATTACTATGCTCGCGTCGAAGGACGCGAGATCATATCCAACCTTTCGAAAGCAGCTGGTCTTGCCCACATGATCTCGACCATGCGTCCTGATATTGATCACGCTGATGAATACGTTCGTAATACGACTGCCCGCGCATTCTCCGTTGTCGCATCTGCCCTTGGTATCCCTTCGCTCCTTCCCTTCCTCAAGGCCGTCTGCCGCAGCAAAAAGTCTTGGCAGGCGCGTCACACCGGCATTCGAATCGTTCAACAGATTGCCATCATGATGGGCTGTGCCGTACTTCCTCACCTACGAAACCTCGTGAACTGCATCGCCCATGGACTCACGGACGAGCAACAGAAAGTGCGAACCATGACGGCCCTTGGTCTCGCTGCCTTGGCCGAAGCTGCAGCGCCTTACGGTATCGAGTCATTCGATGAGGTGCTCAAACCTCTTTGGCTCGGTATCCGTCTGCACCGCGGAAAGGGTCTCGCCGCCTTCTTGAAGGCGATCGGCTTCATTATTCCCCTTATGGACCCCGAATATGCCTCTTACTATACGAAGGAAGTCACTGTCATCCTCATCCGTGAATTCCAGACGTCTGACGAGGAGATGAAGAAGATCGTGCTCAAAGTGGTCAAGCAATGCGCTGCTACGGAGGGTGTCACAGCGCAGTACATTAAACAAGATATTCTCCCCGACTTCTTCAAGTCGTTCTGGGTTCGTCGTATGGCATTGGATAGACGCAACTATCGTCAAGTCGTGGAGACCACTGTTGAACTCGCGCAAAAATCGGGCGTTTCAGAGATCGTTGGAAGGATAGTGAACGAGCTGAAGGACGAGGCGGAGCCGTACCGGAAGATGGTTATGGAGACTATCACCAAGGTCGTCGCCACTCTCGGCGCCTCAGATATCGATGAACGTCTCGAGGTTCGCCTTGTTGATGGTATCATCTATTCCTTCCAGGAGCAGACCACGGAAGACCAAGTCATGCTGGACGGTTTCGGTACCGTCGTCAACGCTCTTGGCATCCGCGTCAAGCCATATCTCACTCAGATTGTTTCCACCATCCTCTGGCGTCTGAACAACAAGAGCGCCAAAGTCCGTCAGCAGGCAGCCGATTTGACGACACGACTTGCGGTGGTCATCAAGCAATGCGGTGAAGACCAACTTTTGAGCAAGCTCGGTCTCGTCTTGTTTGAGCAGCTGGGCGAGGAATATCCCGACACGCTCGGTAGTATCATTGCTGCTGAGGGTGCGATCGCTAATGTCGTTGGTATGACCCAGATGAACCCTCCGGTCAAAGATCTCCGTACGTGTTCAGATACATCCTCTAATATTCTGCGACTGATCTCATCCCGTACAGTACCCCGAATGACGCCAATTCTCCGCAACCGACACGAAAAGGTGCAAGAAGCGTCGATCAATTTGATTGGTCGTATTGGTAAGTCTTGTTTGTCTTCCTGTTGGGGTCCCGTGTTGACGCGTATTTTCAGCTGATCGTGGGGCTGAATTCGTCCCGGCGCGAGAGTGGATGCGTATTTGCTTCGAGCTGCTGGACCTCTTGAAGGCACACAAGAAGGGAATTCGACGAGCCGCTGTCAACTCGTTTGGTTACATTGCGAAGAGTTTGGGTCCTCAAGATGTCCTTTCGGTTCTCCTCACTAACTTGCGTGTGCAAGAACGTCAAAGTCGTGTTTGTAGTACCGTCGCGATTGCCATTGTAGCCGAGACTTGCGGACGTGGGTGGTTCGCCTTGTCGGTGGTTTCCATAAGCTGACGTTGCCTTCTAGCTTTCACGTGTATCCCCGCAATCCTCAATGAGTACCGTACTGCGGAGCTCAACGTACGGACCGGCTGTCTCAAGGCACTGACCTTCGTGTTCGAATACGTTGGTCCACAATCTGCCTACTACGTCGACTCGGTGGTCACCATGCTCGAAGATGCACTCACAGACCGTGACCTCGTCCACCGTCAAACGGCAAGTGTTATCGTAAAGCATCTGGCTCTTGGCGTGGCGGGTCTCGGCTGTGAAGACTCAATGCTCCATCTGATGAACCTCGTATGGCCCAACTGTTTCGAAACCTCTCCGCACGTCATTGGTGCAGTCATGGAAGCCATTGAGGCTATGCGCGTGACGTTGGGCCCAGGCACTCTTCTTAGTTATACACTCCAAGGTCTGTTCCATCCCGCACGTAAAGTCCGCGAGGTATGTCTTGCCCGATCCTTTACTTCCAACGCCATTGCTCACCGCTTTCTCTCGTCTCTAGGTCTACTGGCGTGTCTACAACTCGCTGTATCTCGGTGCTGCAGACGCGATGGTACCGTTCTATCCTGATCTCAGCGAATTAAGCGAGGGTCAAAATGTATATGATCGTCACCCATTGCAGATGTTTGTGTGATGCGTGTATATTGTAGGTAGTCGATGTTATTTTTCGCTGTAATATTAAAATGATTCCCTCTGTTTGCATTTCTCGTTGTCGTGCCATGATCCTGGTCGTTTTAGCGAGACCAACTCTTTGTTTCGGTCTTGACGTGCCTCGGGAACCAACCAGCGGTAAAAGTGAAGCGCTTCGTCACACGGTCATGTCCGTCGACCGTTCCCCGACCCGGATTGTATTTTCCATCTGAAATCATTGGATGATTTCCTGATACGCTTTGTAGTACAAACTAAGTAAGGGTAACACAAGGCTCTTCCGATGGGGTCACTCGACTGGGTCATACATATATTCCGGCGTTAGACTTCTCCTGACAATCTAGGACAACTGAGCACACGTACAAGTACATGGGACTACAACCTCGTGGACAAACGCAAACGAAAGCAAAACGGCTCGAGTAAACAAGAAGATTCACATACACTCGAAATAAGAGTCGGACGGAGAGAGAAAAAAAAGATACACCTTAGAAACCTTCCGACACCCACGCCCGATGCTCCACCTTCATAAGTGCCCTTTTTCATCGCTCAGCAGTCGTCATCCGCGCCAAGCAACTTGGTGACCTGCACATCCCGAATGAACCCCGTCAAGAAGTCGTATACCCGTCCCTGCACCCAGACCGGCTTCTTCTTGGCCGATTTTCTTCACGAACGCCTCCAGCTAAGGTTGCGTCAGATTCTCTACCTGAAGCTTGACGTTCTCCAGGACGATCCTCAACGCATGTTCGTCATCCTCGAAGAGAACGAGCTCTCGACGAGGGGCGTGAGCCAACGTGTGATGGCATCGTTAGGGTCTTTGGAATCTTCGTCGTGGACCCCGTTGAGATGATGACCTTGTGACAACATGAAGGATGAAGGGATCTCTGCAAGCTGGTATGTGTTTTATGCGAACCCCCATCATCTCCGCCGGCGAGCTCTGCGCTTCGGACATCTCGGACTCCCGTTTGAAGGCGGTACGTACGTCAGCCTAGATAGCTTCATGCTCTGTGCCGCCTCGCCAATCCCAACCGCACACGACGCCGGTGTTGATATTATTGGGTGAGGACGATCTCGATCTCCGCGTGCCGCCGACGCAAGGAAGGGGTATTGAGGGGAAAAGGACAGGTGGCGGAGATGTTGGCGTTCAAAACACATCCCATTGACGGCGTGGGGTGTCGTTCGAGGCTGTGGGCGGGACTGGTTTCGGGCGTTTACGATGCAGAAACGTGAAATTTAGGATCTGAAGATGACAATACGTGTGGGATTACGGTGCACCGAACGAAAGAAGTCGGGATTGTATGCTTGCGGAACTGTTCGTACTCCGCCTTGACGAGTTTGGCAAGTTGCCGACGCGACTTGCAAGCCCCACATCTTCACAACCTGTGGTCATCCGAATGAGAACCCGTATCTTCAGCCCTCACGGAAGTTTAGGCACCGATGCCGTGGCTAAGTGATGCTCTCCTACGGCACAATCCCTGCTTTAAGGTGCGTGAGGGCGGCCGCTTCACTGAAAAATGCCACTCCTCCGAGTCGCGGTAGGGAGAAAAGCGGTCGGAGAACCTTAGGCCCTCCGACCTGTTTTACCGTGCACTAGGAGCCACCTCACGTTGAAACACGCCGTAGGATAAGAAAAGCTGTCGTCGTCGGGCTCGGACTTCATGATGCAACGCATATCAGGACAAGGTTAATCTGATTTCATGCAGAACAATTCCCGTTTCAGACGTTACTGATATCGATTTCAGGATAGTTCATGAGACGTTGCTTGGTATCGGAGATCTCTCGAAACAGCGGTTGTATCCCCGAGACAATACTGCCTGTCAGATAAGTTATTAATTCCAGCGCGACGGTCAACTGCAGGTGCGACAAATGGGATTGTCAGTGCCGGAATACCACGCACATGATGGCACTAAAGCCGACGACACTTTAAAGGTTCAAACTACTGTTCAAACGTGCCCTTGTTTTTCGATTTCTATAGTGACCCCTTCATGGTTCGCACGTCGATCAATCAACATGTTCAACAACAGCGCCCACCACCACATCACAAATACTGCGGTGATAGCGGTATTATGTCCGGCCCAAAGGTAAGCCATGAAGAGTCTCCAAGCACGGCTACATCCAAAACGCAGACGGAGGCGCATGGTAGACATCACAAATACGTTTATCGGTCACAGGTATGCAGGCCAAGGAACGAAATGGGTTAACGCTAGTCAGGAAACAATATACCTATTAATTTCTTTTCATGAGAACATAGGGACGTGCGCCGAACGTATAAAGCTTGCAGGATTCTGTCTCTTCGTTGTATCGACGATTCACATCTCCATCATCCCCACCATGGTCTCCAAGTTCAGCCTTCTCAGCAGCCTTTTGCTCGTCTCTGCGACTCTGGCTGTTCCTTCCTCTTTGACAGAGGCTCCCATTGCTCGCGCTCACGAGGTTCACCAGCCACGACACATCAACTCTGTTGCGTCGCGTGGTGACGTTCAGGCTACCTCCGACGTCCCGCGATTTCAACGGTACGCGGAATGGGCTGGTGCTGTCATAAGGTCATGTGAAGTTAGTATCGTCCACATGGTCCGCAATCATGTTCGATCTAATTTTTTTTGGCCGACAGCGAACTTTCACCTTTGTCACTGGTACCATCACCGTCCCAGAGGGCGGTAATCACAAGCTTCCCATTGTTTGGCTTGGTGTGGACCATGCCAGCTGCCCAGATAGTGCCCTCAGCCTTGGTTTCAAATTCGAGAGATCGAATGGAGTGCCCGGGTTCGTTGGTGAGAGACGTCTACTTTCCCTCTGAACTAAGAGGTTTTCATCACTCGTGCATTGAGTAGCGTATTACTCTTGGGGCCGTCAATACGAAACCTTTGGCGATCGCTTCCCCGTCCTTGCTGGTGACGAAATCGTGGCCATCATCAACATTGTCAGTCCCACTGTGGTTGAACTGCACCTTTACAATACGCGCGTTCCGGATCATCCATTCCATTTGACTCTCTCTGGGGGACCTCTTTGCCAGAGGGATGTGGAGTGGGGCATCGGAGGCTCGGATTTACGGAACTTTGTGAAATTTTACAGCGCGACAATCGTCGACGTTTATACCAAGGACGTCAATCGCGACCACAGGCTCTATGTGGATCGTACTAATATTGAAGTCGACTAGTCAATGCTGGCCCGTGCCTGAAAGTATTGTACACGGGCATCAGCTTCGGTCGAGATTCCATCACGATGTCGCGTCTGGGGAGCACTTGATTGTAATCACCTAAAGCTGTAAAATGATTGTTCAAGCTCGACAATTCTCGTAAATTAGTGGAGCTTTGATCGCGACACGTTGTCGCACCCGGCGCTGAATGTTGATCATGCACTGAGACTTTACAACGTATATTATTGTTCCAAATCCATGGCTTGTACAGGGCTGTACCGCATACGTGCCCTGTGCGAAATCCGAGGGACAGTTCGCGACGAGGATAGGGAGTCCGATGAACGCGAGTGCGTTGGTCGGGTGGGATGCGGACAGGGAGAAAATGTGTTGATGGAGCGGGAAGAGGTACCGGGGGTTCGTGGTCAGTTCGCGATCGCGTTCGGTCGAGTTTGGTTTCACGGCGATCTCCCCGTGTGCTTCGAGGAAAGGAACGCGCAAGTGATATCCCGTCCCCAGTATCACAACGTCGACGTCGAATGCTTGCGAGCCGTCGACGAAGACGATGGCATCGGGTGTAAAGTATGCGATCTCCGGCTTGACTTTGACCGGGCCTGACGCTATAATGACTTGTTTTCCGATTCCTTTGACGAACTGCGAACAGAATAATAGACCTAGTTGTCGTTTGACAACAGAAAAGGTCACATTTAGTCGATAATCTGACACGATGACTACCTTATCGAGCATGCAGCATCACCTGCGAGGCAGTGTCCCGCCCGCTCATCCCACATGCGAACCCAACGCGATACGCCCCGTCCACTCGGACACCGCACTATCGTGATGACATGGACGACTTTGCTATTCATTGTCGGCACCTCGTCCAGCACATGTCCGCCCAGGATCGAAGGTGTTTCTTTGGTGTGCAACCGACTCGGGTGCGTCGTAATGCCGCGACCCTCCGACCAATACTCCTCCTCTTCCTAACGACCACGTGGAGACGAACATCCGTCTGATCGTATCCTCCAACGTACACTCGATGTCCATCCCCGGAATCAGTGGATAACGCCTCCGACATCCGGATAACAGACATTGAGGGCACCGGTGTGGTGGTCAGCCGAATCCGGTAGTGGCGACTTCGGACTGGCAGCGCGACACTCGTACGTGGGAGAGAAACAGCTGAAAAACAGACCGGACCGAATCTGTGCTGGAGCATGCGCAAGGGACTGACCGTTGAGGTATCTGTAGGGATGGGAGACATGCTTCCACGGAGCAAACCCAGAAATACAAAATATGAGGGCCGCAAATTGCAAGGACTTGATCCGATTCCACTGAGGTATGATGTATCAACACACAATCCACGAGTGAACGACATGATACTCACCCTTCATTCGGGTCATCGAATTGATACGTCAGAGCGATTCTGTGGCTTCCACGTGGATGCCTGTGATACAGTTTACCTGGGAACGTGTCAACCATTCAAGTCCGGAAGTAACACATACTCACCTCTGCGACATCCACCTGTCAGATGTCTATATTAGCGAGCGCGAGCAGGTCCAGAAATGCCCACACAGATGAATATGAATGTAACATGGTTTGAGATCGAGTGGTGCATACCATCTTGCGGAGGAATTTCTTCAGGGATAGGGGTACAAACGATCCCTGTTGAAGAACGTCCGGGAATGCACACGTGTTTTGTGCATGGTATGTCGTGAGTGACTCGGAGTGAGTCTAACTTGAAGTTGGATTGTACGTTCGCCGTGAACCGAGTCCTGTGGCCGAGACACAAAGGAACACTCCCAAGTCCCGGGGTAAATCTAACGAGATGGAGGTTTGGCCGATGTTAACTGCTTGGTTGGTGGTCCCAACGAGTAATAGGATCGATCCGAGTAGAATAAGCGCCGAAGAGGCACAATTTGAGAATAAGGAAACGTGTTTGTGGGGTCACGTTGCGCACCACGAGTGCACCCAAAACACCTCGTTCTTCCATTCTTCAAAGCCGACGACTCCATACAATCGGTGAGGATGTCGTCGACAAAGACCGGTGTGTAACATTACTGTGGAGTGGGGTTGTGCAATGCTGAGTTTTTAGTAAGACCCAACAGCAGTGCTTGACACCGGCAGCTCTGATGGGGTGAATGCAGTCGCGTTCCACCCCGACAAAATTCATCTTTTGGGCGGGGGTTACAGTGGCATTCGACGTTGGCGACTCGAAGATGGTCAAGAGGTCGGAAAGCAAACGGGAATGAGGTTGAACGCCATTTCCGTCTCGAGGAATCACAAATGGGTTGTGTGTGGGACTCAAGAGGGAGCAAGCGTGTGGGACATGGAGATACAGAAAAAGCTCATTGACGTGGAGGGCAGAGAGACGGTGATGGCTGTCGACGTCTCCGCAGATTCGACCACATTTGCAACCGGGACTATCAGCGGAGCGAGTGTCTGGCATATTGCGAGCGGGGAGAGACTCGTTGGCCCACTGAAGCATGGTTCTTATGTCGCTGCAGTCAGATTCTCCCCGAATGGCGAGCGTGTTGCCGCTTCCGGCTTTAATGGCTCGATCCTTGTTTTCGACAGTCGCAATGGGGACAAGCTCACCACCATCAACACTGTCACACTGTCTGTGTGGCCACAGACCCCGCTTGCATGGTCCAGCGACGGCCGACAAATTTTCGCCGCCTCGAAGGACAAGACAATCAAGTCATTTGACGTGTCCACGGGGTCCCAGCTCGCCGAATCACTAGCTCTCAATGTCAATCTGGACGACAATGTCAAGTCTATCGCTCTAGCTGCAAGTGGGAAGTTCATTGCTACCTTCGCAAACCGTACCATCTCGTTCCTGGAGACGCCAACATTGACCCGAATTGTCCCTGCCATCGAGGACAGCACACAGATACGTTCAATCGCCCTCAGCGCAGATAGCGACCATGTCGCGACTGGACTAAGGGACGGAAAAGTCACCATCCATAACCTCGGCGGCATTCTCCCGGACTCATATGGTCCTTTTCATGTAAGCATTCGTTCATTCAGAATGTTGCCATGTCAGGCAAGCCTCGTTCCTTCTCCCACGTTGACGCGCTATGCTAGACATCTAATCGCAAGCAAAGACAACTAGACGAGCAACCCTCAACCTCAGACGGCCATGACAACAAGCCATCTGACTCATCCCCGGTAGGAGCTTGCCTTTCTGTCACCAAAAAGGCTGTGCTAACTCCGTCATTCTGTACGCACATCAGGAAGCACCTAAAAAATCTAGCCAAGCCAAATCCGAGACACACGGCAAAGACGGCGATGATGGCCTCCTCGAGGTATCCTTTCGTTGTTTTCCCCTTGAAGCGGGTTCTCATGATTGTACAGGTCGTGGCGCCATCTGGCGCACCCGTCGCTGAATTTAACTACGATGAGGTTGGTGATCACTACACGATCCTCTCCTCTCTGTGTTGACACTGCTGGAGTCATCCCCAGGATCCTCTGTCCATCATGAGGACGAGACATCGCCGCCCGGCGCGTCGCATGCTGTACCGCAGTTGTCAGGCGCCACACCAGCAATCTACCCTCCATTGACACCTGCAGAAGAAAACATCGATGCTGTCGAGTCGTCTCATGCCATTACAAAGATTAAAAAGTGGGTACAGATGAGCACCAAGAAGAGTAGCAAGGACCCCACTCTGCATGAGCCCGATCGAGTTACCAGAAAACCTCCTCGGCCCGCCGATCCTCGACTTCCTTCCCAATCACCAGCGAGAGTAAACACCACAAATGAGGGACCTTCGCAGATGGCTGCAACTCGACGTGTGCCAGTGAGTACTCTTCCTCGATAGACGATCGGATGTGATGTGTCTAACATATCATCTTAGCGAATGGTTGCGACATCGCTCGTGGATCCGGATGCTACTCCTTCCGCGAGCTTGTATGCAAGGATACGTCAGGCCCTATACCCTAAATCGCCTACCAACGACGCTCATGCTAGCCATCCAAACGAAGGTGCTTCTCGTACTGGACAAGGGTCTACAAATCCAGGGGAAGTAGGCCCAGTGTGTCTTTCTTGTTATTATGTTCCATGTCGTGGTAGCTTATTTCCCCTAGGTGCAACAAGCAAATAATCGGAGGGTCCATCTTACGGTGCGCACACCTTTCTTAAGCTTATGCCGTCAGACTCACAGTGGATCATATCAGCGAGAATCAGGCAAGGCTACCCTCAACATGAAAATTTCGTTTCCCGGGTGGATGTGTTGTGGCTCGAGTACCGGAGATGGGACGCACTGATCCAGGTGATTGGATGCAATACGCAGTCACCAGACTAGACTTGTCAATGGAGAGAAAACATATTTTTAACTTGCTTGACATCAACAGCGAAATCCACCATACTTGGATGATGCATGAATAAACCAGAGACTACAGTGTTATTACTACGAGGATATGCGCAATTCTGAGTCGCATGCTGTTTGCTATTTGATGACACGATATATCAATCCTGACATCGATATCTCTGAGATGCCCCATCCCAATGTCTCAGAGAAGCACAATGGTACCCACACGTGAAGCCAGCGCGATACGTCCCATCCACTCAGACACCGCATATCGCGATGTCATCTTCAAACAAAAGACATACCCAGCCAGATCGATCATACGCATACGAGCAACACAAATCATACGACGAGATGACATGGACGACATTACCATCTATTGCCGGCACCTCGCCCGGGATCGAAGGCGTTTCTCTAGCTAACGTCATATGGGATGGAAGCACACTCGGCACACATCACGAACATGTCCGCCGGGTCGAGCTAGACGTCGACGTCAAGCAACTGCGAGGGTTGTCAATATTGCCCGTACATCGGAATACCGCGCTTCTAAATCGTCTTTGAGCAAAAAAATGTGGGAAGGCGACATGCACCGAATCACACCGCCCGGTATACTCGATTGCTAGAATTGGCTTCAGAGAGCTCGGGATAATACTTGAGAGCGAACCCTAGCATTTCTGTGGCTTCCATGCGGATGCTTGTGATACAGTCTACCCGTGGAGAAGCCTGGAATGTTTTATTAGGCGCCCAAAGGTATTAGTGGCGTTATATAGCAGCGAGCGCGAGAATGAATCTGACGTGATTCGAGATCGGACGGTGCATACAGTCGTCTCCCACCGTCCAATTCACGTGGAGCACGCGAGCCCTCCCTGTTGGAAAACGTCCGGGAATGCACGCGTGTTTCGTGCATGATATGTCGCGAGTGAGTCTCATGCGGATTGTTACGCTCGTCATGAACGAATTCCTGTAGAGGAGCACTGCCGAGTCCCGGGGTAAGTCTACCTGTGCCTACAAGGAAAGCGACCCACAAGGAAACATATATATTCGTGAGGCCACTTTGCGAACCACCGGAGTAAACCGAAAACATTTCGTTCTTTCGCTCTTCGAAGCCAACGACCGCGTACCATAAGTGGGGATGCCGTCGACAAAGACCGGTGCGTAACAGTTCTGATGTTTCAGCAAGACTCAACAAGAGTACTTGACAGCAGCAGCTCTTTGGGGGTTATTGGCTGTCGCGTTCCACCCTGACGGAAAGCATCTCTTGGGCGGGGGTTTGGGTGGGGTTTGGCGACTGGAAGACGGTCAAGAGGTTGGAAAGCAAAGAGGAATACTAAAGTTAAGGGCCGTCTCGATGTCGAGGGGTCAGAAGTGGATATTGTGTGGGACTTTCAAACTTCTCCTGACAATCTAGCACTAGGTGCAAGACACTAGGTGCAAGAAACAATTTCATCATTGAAAAAATGTTGAGAAAATTGATCATGGAAGGGATAATTATATTAAAATGACCCTAACAGGAAAATTATAATATCATTGTATTGGAAATGAACCTTCGATCTGAAAAATATTGTATTTTGACTACCATTGTATAATTTTGTATTCTAATTTTCTTGTTAGGGTCATTTTGGTATAATTATGCCTTTTATGATCATTTTTCTCAACATTTTTTCGATGATAAAATTGTCTCTTGCACCTAGTGTAGGGCAAACGATCGAATACACGTACAAGTACAAGAGACTACAACCTCGTGGACAGACGCAAACGAAAGCAAAATGGCTCGAGTAAACAAGAAGATTCACATACACTCGAAATAAGAGTCGGACGGAGAGAGAGAAAAAAGGTACACCTTAGAAACCTTCCGACACCCACGCCCGATGCGCCACCTTCATAGTACGTGCCCTTTTTCACCGCTCAAGAGTCGTCCGCGCCAAGCACCTTGGTGACCTGCAAATCCCGAATAAACCCCGTTGAGAAGTCGTATACCCAACCATGCACCCAGACCGGCTTCTTCTTGGCCGATTTCTTCACGAATGCCTCCAACTGAGGTTGCGTCAAATTCTCTACCTGAAGCTTGACATTCTCCTCCACGACGATCCTCAATGCCTGTTCGTCATCCGCGGGGAGAACAAGCTCCCGGACGCGATCGACGAGGGGCGTGAGCCAACGTGTAATGGCATCGTTGGGGTTTTTCGAATCCTCGTCGTGAACGTCGTTGAGATGGTGACCTTCGTGGACTAATTCGACGATGTGGTAGAGGGAATCCTGGAGCGTGTGGTGGCGCTTGATCTGATCTGAGTCTTGGGGGCGACGAGCCTCTTTCATTGCTGTGATCGCTCCACCACAGTGCTCGTGGCCGACGACGACGACTGTATACATCCAAACAAAACAAAAGGCAACCAGAGAAGCCCATGAAGAGAGGATCCGCCGGAGAGTCGATGAATGCACGTACTATGTTGGACGGCCAGTTCCTTGAGGGCGTATGCGATGACCGACAGCGCATTGTCATCGTGAAGATGGAATTGACTGTGTTTTTTTTGGAGAGAAGGACTCGGGTGACTTTCCTGGTGCCACACAAGAGTCACCAAACGCACTTTGCAATGTTCCTATGCACAAAGGCGGTGCCCGGCAACGCCATCGTCGCGTCCGACTCCTGGACTCTAGAGTCGGAACACCCGAGCCAAAGGATCTACCGAACGCAATGGGGGGAGGAATCAGTTAGTCGACGCGATCGCGAGGAGATGGAACTCTAGACCCAACCCACCTTTGGCGCTTGCTTACCCCTAGGATCAGGAAAGTACTGAGGAAACCTCTGGTTCATCCTCTCTGCCCACTTCACATTCTCCGCGAGGATCTCAGAGGCATATCTCTTCACATGCTCTCCCGAGGTGGGTTCGAGACCGGAT
>JBBPLK010000236.1:20746-32661 GCA_038089735.1 Exsudoporus frostii
TACCCCTAGGATCAGGAAAGTACTGAGGAAACCTCTGGTTCATCCTCTCTGCCCACTTCACATTCTCCGCGAGGATCTCAGAGGCATATCTCTTCACATGCTCTCCCGAGGTGGGTTCGAGACCGGATATGATATCGATTCAGAATCTGAACAGTCAAGATGCTGTCACGCAGGGGGCGATGATGGGGGTGATTATATCGATGATGAGTGCAACAAGTCTAGTGACTATTTTGCGCAGATATCTGGTAAAAGGGTTTCGATTCGTCGGTCGGATCCGTTCTATGCATCCGATTGGTTCGGCCCACCAAACGTGTTCTGTCCAAGTTGATGGCTACCCATGCGTGCACGGTGCAACAAGGTTTCGTCTTTACGAATGATGTCGTGGTCACTGATGCCAATGTTCGTACCCAGGACCGGGAATGCCATCAGTGCTTCCAAGACCAGGACGAGCACCCCTTTATTTTCTTTCTTCTTATTTCGCTCGGAATGATCCAGCGGGGGGTGCGTGTTCGGGGCCGGCTCGAGTCGCTGGCGGTGAGTGCAAACGAGCGTACACGTCCACGCCCTTTGAAAGAGTAGGCTTGGCGAGATCTCTCACAGGGGGGAGGGGCCTTCACGCTCTCGAGCTGTTTTCCGACCCGTGTTGACACAGCATGTCCGTCTCGCCCTCGACGCCGTTTGGGTATCACGGTAATGAATGTGTAGTTGTGGAATGTTTCGAGTGACCAGTGAGCCATGACTGTATCCTTACTATCGCCATTCATACGAGCTTGGCATTTTGGTCTTTGCACCCGATCGGAGCAACTGGGCCGTGTACTATGTAAAGTCTCATGGATCTCGCATGTTTCTCGCCTCCTGTCTTATCTCTATCCTGATGCGCTCTGCCGATAGGAAGCTCTGTGCTCTGCTCGGGCGAATGGCTACACCAACGACCAATCAGACAGGCCACCAAACACCCCTAACAGACAAGGCTCTGCCCCACGACGATTCCGCGGTGTCGACGACCAAGGTTGATTGCGAGCGAGGTGCCGTTGACAACGAGTTTCTACCCAAGTCCCCGCAGAAAACTACGACGTGTTTCAGATTGCTGAGCCTCACGGGCCTCTTGAGCCTTGCCCTCCTGGTGCGAGGCTTCTGGCCTTCTCCATCCCGTGGCGTAGTTCACGGATGCGAACACGAAAGCGTCGTTGGTCTCGACGATCTCTGCCCTCAGGTCGAGGCACTCACTCCTCCGGGATATGAAGCTTTGTTGGGAAGCCTTGACGAAGAGTTCAGCACAGATGAGTTCAGGCTCAAAGCATACGAGTCGCTGGGCGGCGCTGTCCGTATTCCGTGAGTTTCCTCTCCCCTTTCTCTTCTCTCTGCGGTGCTTATCGCGAGTGCGTGCATACCAGTACGGAATCTTATGATGACCTCGGACTCCCGTCCGAAGATCCTCGATGGGAAATTGAGACCAAGTTCCATGAATATCTCGAGTCACGTTTCCCAAAGGTGTGAGTACAACACAAGATCAACCCGGTACACTTGACAGGTTCTTTTCCAGTCATGCAAACCTCAAACGCACCAAAGTGAACACCTATGCCTTGGTGTTTGAGTGGAAGGGAACCGAAAACATCAAGCCTCTACTGCTTGCTGCTCATATGGATGTCGTCCCGGTCAATCCGGCGACATACGAAGACTGGATCAACCCACCGTATTCCGGATACTATGACGGGGAGTGGATCTGGGGAAGGGGAAGCTGTGATGATAAACCAGGTGTCATCGGAAGTTTGTGAGTTACGGTCACGAGGCTGTTTCTCGTGCGACGACTTGATGGTGACTTGGAAGAATTGCTATTGAAACTCTGCTCGAACGTGGATTCGTACCGTCTCGCACGGTTCTCTTAGCATTTGGTATTGATGAGGAGCGTGGGGGCCAGACGGTGCGTACGTTCTTCTGCTTGAAAGCGTTTGTGCCGAAGTTGCTGTAGGGAGCGGGTGCGATCGGGCCATATCTTCTGGAAACGTATGGCCCTGATTCGTTAGCCATGATTGTCGACGAAGGGGGTAGGTTTCAAACTCATGTCGAGGAGAGCCTAACTGACATGGACGACAGGAGGATACGATGACCTACATGGAACGGTATTTGCCACGCCGGCGGTTGCCGAGAAAGGATACTTGGATGTTCGTATGGATGTATCGACTCCTGGTGGGCACTCCAGCAGGCCCCCGAAACATACTGTAAGAAACCATGTGTCTTTTTTGCATTTTGTTCATAGATACGTATCCACAGGGAATCGGTATCTTGGCCGACCTTATCACCGAACTAGAGGCTCATCCTCACGAACCTGAGTTGGTTCGGGCAAGGACATACTACCAAGGTTTGGAATGCCGCGCAAAATACGATACAGGCTTCCCGGCGTCATTGAAAAAACTGGTGGGACAGTCACAGACCAGCGACGACAAGTTGCGGGAACTAGGGGATCGCCTCATTGACTTTGATCCCATGTTCTACGCCATGTCAGGCACAACTCAGGCGATCGGTGCGTTTCGATTGACGTCATGTCAAGTTGCTTTTTCGGCTGAGTTCCTATGGTAGATCTTGTCGGTGGAGGCGTCAAAGTAAACGCCCTTCCCGAGGCTGTATGGGCTGTCGCAAACCACCGTGTTGCTGACCACAGTTCACCCACTGAACTGATCGATCGTTTTGTCGACATTACTCTCCCAGTTGCTGAAAAATACAACATGACTGTCGAATCCTTTGGAAAGGCAGTAGGGTCGCAGGGCCCTTCGTGGGGAACCATACGCCTCTCCGATGCTTTTAACAGTTCTCTAGTGCCGGCCCCTGTGACGCCTACGACGGGAAGTGGGCCCTACGCGCTTTTGTCAGGGACGATCCGATCGACGCTCCAAACCCATCTGCGCACGGATGACCTTCCGAGGTCTGCCGTTGTCGCACCTGGGCTCTCTACTGGTGAGCTTCATGTGTTCGTGCTGGAGTGCTTACGATGATACTGAAGTCGTGTCGTAGGCAATACAGGTAAGCAGAAGACGTCGTGACGGAGATGAAGAGGCTGAGGCATGCTTGCAATGACCCAGACACGAGACACTACTGGGACCTCACGAAGCATATCTTCCGATATGGTCATCGGGGTGCTGCCGACGCTTATAATGGAGCACACACCATCAACGAAGGTCGGAGCGTGTCTACTTGTCTTGGGCTGAGTTACTCATTGCACGGGAACTATAGCTATCCGAGCAGAAGGGTTCCTGGAACAGATCCGCTTCTTCACCAGGCTCATTCTCAATGTGGATCAAAGTGACTCGCTAGAATGAAAGTGCCATTGATCTGACGTTGTTGGTTTCGTATCGTGTATACAACAAAGATGGGAACCCAACCATAATATTTGATTATCATGCATCATCATTGAGGCTGAAGAGATACGGAGCTTATACTTGACTCCTCCTTGGGAGTCAAACCCGCTGGTTTCTTCATAATCTTGTGTGTGAACGAGACCTCCCAAGTTACTGGGGTACCACATACGCAACGCATGCCAGTGCTCCCTCCGACACCGACTCGATTCTCTAAATGCATGGTATGGGGATTATACAGACGCGGTATATTTACAGATTAATGCTATCCTTGCAAGGGGGGGCAACATGGAAAGAACAACAGAAAGAAAAAAGGAGCACGAGCGTGTGGTGACAGAAAGAATAATGGGCATGAAAGACATGGTATTCGTGGTATTCATGGTGTTCTGGGGAATGGGGGAATGCAACGACAAACTCAGTTGGAATATGAGGGGGGTCCTGTCATTCACTGAGCGATGAAATTAGGAATACTAAAGAAACCCAACGAACCAGGGGAGCGCGCGTTCTGCAACGCAGACTGTAATACCTGTCGCTCATCGTACGACAATGAGTCTACTACTCGGACCAGGCCATCAATGGATGCCTTCCGATCTTGCTGAGCAACTTCGAGGAAGCGTTGCAGGAGGTAGTCCGTCCTCAATCTAACCAGCGTAGATGACAAGTCCAGTTCCTCCAACACGTTTGCGAGAGTACGGTTGTCGGAACGGTCAACGGTGGAAATGAGCGAATCCAATAGTTTCTCCAGAAGCTCCGGTGTTGCCTCTGGGTTACTATCTGCCAACTGGACGAGTGCCTCAGAGCGGGCAAGGCGTGCGCGGAGCGCCCAGTAGAAGAAGCGGCGAGCTTCCTTCCATACAGCGGCTTTGGCACAGCCCTTGGCTTCCATACGACCGGTTCGACTGAGGACGCGCGTGAGCATGGTGTCTGCAAAATGAGCAAACACTTACTCGTGAAGATCAGCATACAATAACGCGATCTGCTTGTAAGTAGGTTGCAATAAGGTCTCCCTGTTGTCCAACGCTTTCGAGGCTGCAGCCTTTTCTTCGTCGGATTTACTGGAATCTTTGCTGGCGGCCTTCAGAGACGCGTATGTAGAGTCAAGGCGCTCCATGAGCGAAAGAATCTTGTCTCGACGCATCTTGATCTCAACGATACCCTCGGGTTCTAACACACCAGCACGTGCATCAACGTCAGCGTACATCTCCATCTTGGAAGAGTTGATGGAGGGGTCGAGCACGACCCAAGCACCACCACGAAGTTCGCCGTTTGGTACAATGTAGACGAAGACGGGCTGCTTGTAACTGGACAAGCCATCGACGATCTTCGAGCCCTGTTTCAAAATTTCATCATACATGTCCTGCTGGCCACCGGAGAAACCACGCCAGTTTGCGAAGATGATGAGCGGAAGACCTTCACGGTTGAAGTCGAAGATGGCCTGCGCCGTCTTGTACGCCGAGTTAGGGTACCAAACTTGCCCAGCTTCCATGACCTTCTGTTCGAACGATGCGGGATTAGCGGGATCCGCAGGAATGACACGTTCAATGGTACGGGTCTCAACAGCGATAACACCCATAGGAATGCCGCCCAATCGCGCGCGACCAACGACAACAGTTTGCGCCCACCCAGAAAGCGTTTCTTGGAAAGATCCTTTGTCAAAGAAGCCTGGTAGCCACTTCGACGTCTGTTCATCAACCTTGCCCTCGATGAACCAGCGTGGATCATAGGGAGTCTTGGGTGGAACGTAAGCAATCTCGCGATCCCAAGTGTCCGATGTTTCGCGGATGGGCAGTGCGTCTCCTTTGATTTCAGGGATGTACGACATCCACTGCAGGACGTGGGTGACCCCTTCTAGGTCGCTGGCTGCGGTCAGGTGTGAGACACCGTTCTTGTGCATAATTTGAGTACCGCCGAGTTGCAGGTTGGAGGTATAGACTTCGCGACCGAGTACTTTGTTGAGTGCAGGTGCTCCAGTCAGGATGATGGGTTGCCCCTCAACTTGGACAGCACGTTCACCCAGGCGGACGAGGTATGCACCAATGCCGACAGAGCGAGCAGTCACCAAAGTAATGGTGAAAATATCATCGTAGGCACGTGATGTTTCTCCCGCAATGAGACCAGATCCCCTCAGTGACTCGACACCGAGACCATCTTGAAGACCAATGATGTCTGTGATCTTGTAGCGAACTTCCCCGTCCGCTTCGATCTCCGTCGTACGAATGGCAGTGGCGGCCTTTTCTTGCACTTTGAGATAGTTCTCCCGAGTCAGGTAGAGGTATTCGAAACCTTTCTCTGGGTGAGCTTCATCGTTCCAAGCGCATGAGAAGAGGTTCATGACCTCCTCTGCCAGACCGATACGAGCACCAGAGTTGGCGGAGAGGTAGATGCGGGGGAGACCTTGGGCGCGTGCATACTTCGTGACGAGGTAGAAGAACTGATCTTCGATGGGACCGAAAGAACCGATTCTGTAGGTGATGTCATTTGCGACGACAACCACCTTGCGACCATCAGGGAATTCAGGCGTTTTAAGTGTGAATACCCAGGCAACCATTCCGAATGTGTTGTTACCTGGGGCACGGTCCACTTCTGCGAGTTGATCATGCTCGGCAAGCACGAGTTCCTTTGCTTCGAGTAACTTCTTCGGGAGCATAAGCGACGAGTCAAAAGTTCGGGCCTTGATCCAGACATTGTGGAGAGCTTTTGAGAACAGCTCGGGGAAGTCATAGACGTAAGTGGTACCAATAAGGTGAGCTTGGTAACGCTTGGGCTGTAACGACTCTTTGGTCGGATATGGCTGGTTGACTGGCTGGAGATGAAGTGGTCCCTTCTCTCCAATGGACTTTAGAATCGTTGTACCCTTGTCAGTGGTGATTTCCTGGTATCCATGGAAGTTGACGACGAATCCAGATACGTTCTCGATAATGCACCGAAGAGGAGTAACATTGCCTTCCTGGTCCTCGAGCACA
Source organism: Exsudoporus frostii (assembly GCA_038089735.1). Classification (NCBI taxonomy): domain Eukaryota; kingdom Fungi; phylum Basidiomycota; class Agaricomycetes; order Boletales; family Boletaceae; genus Exsudoporus; species Exsudoporus frostii. Next base: position 27,060 of record JBBPLK010000236.1, read on the forward strand.
ATACGAATCTCTGAGCCAGTAACGTGCAAACGCCAAAGCCGCTTGCCATGGCGCTCGATGAAGCCCGAGATGGCCTCGAGTACATCTTCATAAGAAACCTGAAGATTGTAGACGAAGTTCATGAAGATATGGTTGACATCGGCATTGCGGTACTGTGCGCTGACGACCTCTAGCGCATCCAAGATGCTGGTCACGAGTCGATCCGTCTCGGAGATGAGGTACTGTTTCATGTTCATAGTGCCGCGCAAACGGCCAGGACGAATCAAAGCACGGATGAAGAACCGATTGTCGAGCTGGTTCTCTCTGGCAACGGCATGGTACATGTGAATCTGTTTGCTCTCCACGAAGACTGGCCTGAGCTTGTAGTTGGAAAGACGACTGAGCTCGAGCTGGAAGGCTAATGCAGGCTCGATGTTACGGATAGCCTGTTCTTCAATCCAGTTACCGTCAGTACTCCTTAAAGTGAAGTATATCGGGTACTGTCCACGCTTGCAGATGAGGATTGATACACGACGGACACCACGTTTCACGAGAGTTGCGTTATGCTCGCTGACGAATTTCAGGGCCAAATCTGCCCATGCCTCTTCAGATATGTCATCCGCTTTGTCGAGGATGCGAAGAGCCAGATTCAAGACATTCGGCGGCTCCGTACTGCCATAACGTTGGCGGAACTCTTCGGGATCGAACACAGGTAGGAGACCAGCAACTCTCTCAAATCCTTTGTCAAGGGCAACTAAGTCAGAGAACGAGGCAATGACACCAGTGCGGATGGGCTGCGATTGGTTACGGCTGATCAAATAGGACAGGTCGCTGACGGATCCTTGACGTCTCGGGTCACTTCGGCTAGGTTAGATACCTTTTGACCAGGAACGCGGGCTGTACTTACGGGGCGGTGACGCTAGGGGTGGCGGGAGGTGAATGTGAACGCCCGAGGTTAAATCGCCAGGTGAGGGCACTTGGGAGCTCGCCATCATCGGGGCCATCACCTTCCTCATAATCAATCGACAGCAGGGAGTATGCTCGGTAGGCGCGGCGAACATAAACCTCGAATGCAGCTGCGAAATAAATATCAGATCAAGGAGATCGTCAACGAGTAAAAAGAACTGACCGAGAGTGACAACGGGATCCGCATGCGAGAAGAACGCTGGAAGAACATCGTAGACAGTGTAGCGCGAATCGCTAAGCTCGCGCAAGATCTCGGCGGAGGGAGTTCTATAGAACATCAACAAGGCGGAGCACCAACGCAAAGGACCTCGTACCTATTAGTCGTGCCCTGTTCACCATATACGCTAGAGTTCACGGATGCTTTGAGAATCGCTTCCATCTGGACTAGACGCTCCTCATAAGAGGGCATCTGACCGAGGATAAGCACTTCACGAGCTTTAAGAGAGACGGCAGTTGACGACCTAAAACACTTGTTAATCATACAAGGGATGAGACGGGAGGTGGACAAACTTTGACTCGAGCCCAGCAAGGTCGCCGAGAACCTGGTGAAGCCGACTCTCCACACCGGACATGGGAAGTCCACTCGATTTAATGTAGTCCAGTATCGAGAGCACAAGTTTCGACTTGTTCTGAGCTTTGGTGTGGCTAAGCACGAGAGCAACCACCTTGTCGAGGTCATCCTTGTTCTGTTCTCTCAAGCTCAAAACTCGAGCTTCGATGCTTCCTCCGAACAGCCTCTCCGTCGACTCGTAAGCGGAAAGAAGGCTGGCAATGGTATGTACTTCATGACCTTTCAGGCCGCCCATAAATTTCTCAAGAACGTCGAATAATGGAGCAAGCTGTGTCCGGAACATCGAGCGATCCTGAGGAAGAATGGAGTCCTGAACATAGTGCTCAAGCACTTTCTTGATACGGACGGCGGGGAACTCGTGTGCATCGCCCCTGGACTTGGCACTGTCAATGGCTGACCGAATGCCTTCTTCGAGTTTCGATGGCATACGGCCAGACAAAGTGGACAAAATAGAGCTGACTTCCGAGTAGGGTAGTTCAGGGTCATGGAGGACTTCGATGAGGTCCTTGAAAGTCGACGCCATGATAGCTTGGTTATCGTAGCCCTCGAGGATATCATTAAGTGTCCCCATGCAACGCACGAAACGCTGGTATTTCCGGTTTCCGACAACACCCGGGGGACCCATTGATGGGAGAAGACCATCAAACGGCTTGGCGTGCCTGACTCGAGCGGGATCGTCAAGAGTCAAGATACCGAGGATGTCACCTGGATCAAGACTGACACCGGGCTGCTTGACAAATTGGACAATACCATCTTCAGCCGCGACAAGTGGCATGTACATTTTCATGACCTAGGCGAGGTAAACGACGACACCACTTGCTTTGGGGAATCAGGCTCACCTCAATCTCTGCGTATTGCTCACCAGCATTGATGTGGTCCCCGCTGTCAACCAAGAGTCGGATGAGCTTGCCAGGACTTGGGCTCCTTAGTTGTGTTGGGTCATTTTCCTGCTCGATCAAACACGTCTTGGAGTCGACCATGAGGCGCAGAGCTCCGACCTCTTCTCGCCAATACACCGAGTGACTGCGACCATCAAGAAGGATGAGGAGGCCACCGTCAGCAAGAGGGCGGGCCCCGACCATTGTCCGTCCACCGTTCAGGAAGAGCGTCCACGTGTGCTTGGAAGAACGGGTGCACGTAAAATTGTACTTGATGTTCTCATAAATGAAATCGACGCTGAAGACGGTCTTCAGCAGATCACGAGCGGGAACCTGCCCCTTGTCCAGAATGCGTTTGTACTCCCCAAGGCATGCCTCTGCCGCGAGGTGGGCTTTGGCGACGGAACCGCAGACAACCGCGAGGGTAGCATCTGGACGCTCTGCAGTGAGCTTGTTGCTGATCAGGGAATCCAGCCAGCCAGTAGTGAAGGTATTGTCGATGAATGCTTCGAGCTCGAGAAGTTTGATGAGGTATTCGACAGTCGTTCTGAAATCACCACGAATGCTCAACTCCTTCAAAGCGACAATCATATTCTTCCGACTCTCATCGCGGTCTTCACCATATGCGAAGATGTGACCGAATTGTGAATCAGCGAACTCGTGGAGACCACCTGCGGAACTGACGGAGAAGTAACCCCAGACATTCGTACTGGAGCGGAAATTGAGCTCTTGAAGTGAACCGGATGATGGCTTGAAGCCAGCGTCCGGGTTCTCAGCAGTGATACGAACTGCAACTACGTGCCCCTTGGGACGAGGTCTGCGCTGAAGCTGGTTAGATCCAGGCTTCACCATGTCGAAGTCGATCTCGGATGAGGCGCTCGGGGCAACACCGTACAATGTGCGAATGTGACGAATACAATGCAGAGGAATACCCATGGCAATCTGCAACTGTGCAGCAGGGAGATTGACGCCTGTGACCATCTCGGTGGTTGGATGCTCGACTTGAAGTCGGGGGTTGAGTTCAAGGAAGTAGAATACGTCCTCGGAGTGACTGTAGAGATCTTGTGGGGATTCCTGGTCAACGGATCTCCGAGATACGACAAAAGCAAGCGCATACATTCAACAGTCCCAGCACTGACATACCCCACAAGTTTGGCGAGACGCACAGCAGCGCGCTCCATCTGTTCAAAGGTATCTTCCTTAGCGATCGTCACTGGAGCTTCTTCGATGATCTTCTGATGACGACGCTGAACGGAACAATCACGCCCGAACAAAGAGATCGCATTCCCATACTGATCAGCGAGAAGTTGGACCTCCAAGTGACGTGCCTGGCCAGCGAGTTTCATGATAAAAATAGGTGATCCTGCAACGGAATGAATATATGCGGGGTAAATCTAGTGCACGTCCTTACCTGGAATCTCTCCAGCAACTGCATGATATGCGTTCTTGAATGCGTCAGGATGCTCGACCTTCCGAATACCCTTTCCACCTCCACCTTCACTGGCCTTGATCATGACTGGCCAACCAATTTGCTCAGCCTTGGCCAATCCTTCTTCTACGTTCGTCACACATGCGGCTTGATACACATTATCAGCAACGGTCACGAAGCCCTGTTCAGATAGCACTGTGTCCGAGATCCCAGAGCCAGACCATGCCATAGTAGGCACCTCGGCGCTCTGTGCGACTATAGTACTGGAGATCTTGTCGCCCAAGCTTCTCATAGCACTTCCAGGGGGACCAATAAACACGATCCGGTTCTTGCAGGCCCCGAGACTCTCGGGTAGTCTGGGGTTTTCAGACGCGTGACCCCAGCCTGCCCAGACGGCATGCACTCCAGCACGTTCCGCCACGTCAACGATGAGATCCACGTTGGCATAGTTGTTGTTATTAGAACCACCTGGAACCTCGATGTATTGATCTGCCATGCGGATGTACTCGGCATTGACTTTAAGATCCTCGGGTGTGGCCATGACAGTAAATTCGATAGCCCTCTCTGTTCCAAAAGTTTCATAGCTCCATTGACGGATGGAGCGGATCTCCTTGACGGCAGCGATACCTTCAGAGAGACTTGAGTATATGCGTGTCATGACCGATGAGGTAGACCATACCGTTATTTGCAATAAGGACCTGCGAGCGCATGGAGAAACGATTAGCTCACGATGTACACAGAGTCGAAGGAGCGCCACTCCGACGATCCCATACATCGACCAAGAGGTAGATATACGCGCAGTACTCACTTTTGTGATGACTGTATGACCTCCATGGGTCTGAACAAAGTCTTTTACGCGGCCAGCTGGTGCCTTGTCCAGCGAATTCCCGCCTATACATGAGGTGCATCAGTCCTATGACGCGTCCCCTCTGCTCGTACTGGCGTACATACCAATGAAATGCGCAACTTTTGAGTGATCGTAGGGCGACATAGTTCACGAATGATGTGGGACTCGTCGCGTCTATGGAAGGCTCGGCGGCGGCGGCGACGGTCTGAGATGGGAAGGGGGGATGATGATGGTGAGAGGGAAAGGCGATGAACCGGAAGTATGACTGGGGACGTGCAAGGCTATTTTTCCTTCCTTGCCATTCCCCCAAAGTGTAGTGTCTGGGGTTACATAACTTGATCGGTCATCACGTCATCACTACAGGTCGTCTTTTACTACCATCGAGCCAGTTCCTCGTCCAGTTTCTTCCTACTTCGTAGATACGACACGTGAAGTTGTGCATCGTGTTGGCCACGAAGACCGATGGTCGATTATCTGAGCGAGAAGAAGCATCACACATGGTGCTGACATACCAGTACAGGGAGGCACATCGAACGCTCACACGCCGGCTCTGCGGTCCAACCATGTCATTCGCTGGTGCCAAAGGGGTTAAAACACTGGAAAAGGTGTACAGCCTCAATCATGATGCATGATAATCAAATATCATAGTGTCGGTTCCCCTGTTGTATACACGATACAAAATCAACGGCATCAGATCAGACTGTGGCACACTCATTCCAACGAGTCACTTTGATCCACATTGAGAATGAGCCTGGTGAAGAAGCGGATCTGCTCCAGGAACCCTTCTGCTCGGATAGCTGTAGTTCCATTGCAATGAGTAATCCAGCCCAAGACAAGCAGACACGCTCCGACCTTCGTTGATGGTGTGTGCTCCATTATAAGCGTCGGCAGCACCCCGATGACCATATCGGAAGATATGCTTCGTGAGGTCC
>JBBPLK010000237.1:0-23007 GCA_038089735.1 Exsudoporus frostii
CTCGAACCTCTGCACCATAGCAGGAGGTTGCTCGCTCGCCGCTCGCACGACTCCGCCAGTGCCCACGCGGTTGGTAGCTGGAGCCCGTACCCTTGACCGTAGACAACTCGGTGTAGTTGGGTCTACCAGGTTTCCGCACGTCATCTATATGTGCCGAGTCTCCGTCCCGGACCGGAAGAACCCCCGCGGATTGGTTAACACGAAAGTGTTAGTTGTTGACGTCACGGTTGACGTAACACCCCCCACCTTTTTCCTCACCACCACCCTCTTCCCTCTCCCCGTTCCATGAGTCCCAAGCCTTGTGGAACATGATCTCCAATGACAAGGGGATCTCACCCAAGATCTGGGAATAGTTTGTTGGCAGCAATGTTCTGAGCACTGCCTTCTAGCTGTTCCGACTCCACCTGATGAGGCTGCACCTCATTGCCTCCTATTTCACCTCTCTCTGATCGCCTGTGGGTCACCGTCTCTCTGACCCGGTTTTCCCCTATTCTATTTCATAGCAGGACATTGCCTCCTCGGCTATGCTCTCCTTATGCACAGCCTTGTATTCCTTTATATATCCCATTCCCTTATTTATCCATGACCTGCCCTAAACGACTCACTTACTATATATACTGGGGCTTCTCCCGCATTGTACCTTAACCTTGATCTACACTGTATTTCGTGTAAATCAATCTTCGCTTCAAAGCCTGGTCTGCTTCTAGAAGCCATCCATCTCCACTAGACAGGACTGTGCCACCATCTCACTTCTCTAGACAAGACTCCACCATTGTCTCTAAGTCTTGACACGGTTGTCATTGACTTGCTCACTTGCCGCTCGCACGACCCCACCAGTGCCTAGCGGTTGATAGCTGGAGCCAGGACCCTTGACCATAGCTAGCTCAGTGCAGTGAGGCTACTAGGTTTCTGCATGTCGCCTATATGTGCCGAGTCTCTGTGCCAGACCAGAAGAACCCCCATGGATTGGTTGGCACAAAAGTGTTAGTTGTTGATGTCACAGGTTGATGTAACAATCTAACTAAAACTCAGATGACAAGAAAAGATCATTTCTATATCACAATTACATGAAAATTGTCTAGCTAATATCTAATTCAAATTCAAATGACCATATATAAAATGTCTGCCAAAGCATATATACAATGTTCTATTCAATGAAATTATGATCAAGAAATGATAAGGATATATATAATATTATCAAGTCATATCATTTTGATACCACTTGATCATCTTTATCTGGACATACCAGCACTTAAAAATTTTCCTGATGCACTCACCCTGCTTGGTGTGGTCATATCCATCAAGGTCAGTCACCCCCACCCTGCTCGGTGTGGTCATATACATCACTACCTGGTCACCCCACCCTGCTCGGTCTCGTCATATCCATCAAGGTCAGTCACTCCCACCCTGCTCAGTGTGGTTGTATACATCACTACCTGGTCACCCCACCCTGCTCGGTCTTGTTGTATCCATCAAGGTAGCTCACACTCACCCTGCTCGGTGTGATTGTGTCCATCAAGGTCAGTCACCCCCACCCTGCTCAGTGTGGTCATATACATCACTACCTGGTCACCCCCACCCCACTCGGTCTCGTCATATACATTGGGGTCAGCCAAGCTCACACTGCTCAGTCTCATTGTATACATTGGTACTTGGTCACCCCCACCCTACTTGGTCCCATTGTATGCATTGACCTCAGTCCTACTCACCCCACTGGGGGCCATTTCATATCCATCAATCCTTCATCTAGATACCCTTTCCAGGGCCTTCCATATCCTACATATATACATGTTAGACGGGCCCAGCTGTGTCTTACGTGTCTCATACATCTCGGGCCCATCACAGTATCATCTGTACACATCGGGTGTTTTGCAAGCAGGCTCACCATATGATACGTGTGAATGTCACCACATGGGCTCCGAGAGAACGGTGAGGTGAGTTGGACTTGACACTGGGCTGCATGTTAAGCATACCTGGGAGACATTGCCTTTTTGTTTTCTGACCCGACGTCCACGATACAGGCCGAGCTCCACCACACGGTCCGCAACGATAAATGATAACCCGTAGACGCCGAGAGGGACAAAAGCCAGTCAAGGATCTTGTCACCCCTAAACCCAATGCCGACTGCAGATTCGGAAGGCAAGACGGGTTTCCGGCCAGTATTGCATGCTCGGGGGAGCGTATGGTATGCAAAAACGCTCGTACGTCGTTCCTTCTCGATCGACTTTGGTTGGAATCGATTGTAGCGATGGCACATGCCCGAACTAGACTCACTTTCCGATGCCCGAGCCAAAGAGTGGCCTTCCCCTTACACGCAAGCCCCTGAATACCCGTACTGAATGAGCCACACTCTCGATAGGGGGGATGAACAGACGTCAGCTCCACCGATGACGAACGATACGCTCCCGGGTCTGGGATATAAACGAGTCCTCCTCGTTCCTCCTAAATCACTCCAGGACTATCGACCCTCGTCAACACCCATGTCCTTTATTCAGACAAACGACACGTACTCTATCACCAACGCCCAGGGGGGTACTTGTATGGACCTCTCTGCCGGTGACGAAAAGTCCAGTACGTCTTCATCCCTCACCTCTCGTTTGCGTCGATGATCTCACCGGGGATGGGTGTCGACAGTCATTGGCTTTGAGTTCCACAATGGACCCAATCAGGAGGTGCGCGACTTGAAGTTCAGGTGGTGTATGGTCATGACGATGTGGATGTAGTGGCTGTTCGAGAACGCAGGGGGCGACAAGACGTTCAACCTCAAGTCCAAGGGGAGCGGTAAATACCTCTCGCCTGCTGGCGACCCGAGCGACGGGCAAAAGGTCGTCGCCGGTGGCTCTTCGTATGCGTGGCGCGTCGAAGATGAATCTGGCGTAGACGGCGGAGTGAGGTGCGTTGACTTGGACGCCTCGTGTTGGCGTTGCATGGATGACTTTTTTTTTCGTGTAGACTCTTCCCGGCGAACAACGTCGGGTTTTGCATCGACCTTGCCAACCACGGGGATTCGACGCCCGGAACGCCCGTACAACTGTGGGGTCGTTGGGATGGACCCAACCAGGTCTGGAAGTTGCAAAAGGTTTAGCGACGCGGTGTCGGTACATTTATTTACCAAGTGTACGAATAGACGCGGGGCGGGTATGTTTGGTAGTCACGGTATGTTTATGAGACGGGTCGTGTGTGTGCTCTTGAGCGGGTATGTCATGGACGACGGTGATGTGCATTGACTTGCAAGCCTGGATAAATCGAGGTTTAGATCAAGTCACCTAGCATCATGCGTCGGTGTTATCCTGTGATGGACGCCATCCGAGACCCTCCCGATCGAGGGCCTCTGGTGGCGGTGATCACTGGCATGTTTCGGACGTCCTTGCCTCGGACCGATGTGATGATGCCAAATCTAATCGACCACTGACAGTTGTCAGCGTTCCATCGAAAAATCTTTTTTATTATTATTTACAATCACCATTTTCGGCTCCGTGCATGTGTCTGCTGGAGAAACAGAACATGCCACTACGCCTCCGCTTTGTCAACATCCAAGACGACCTCGCCAATCAGGCTCAGGCGCTGACTCACTTTGGGGGTCCGGGACAACACACACCCCACGGGTGACGATCGAATTTCATTTCCAGACAGACGCGTCGAGACCCGGAGATTGAAATGACCCGACCCGACAATTGCCGGTATGAAGCCTCCTCGAGCGTCAACGTTCAACACTTGATTCAGGGACCACGATGAATATCGAATATCGAATCTCGAACGCGAGCTCGCGACTCGATGGAGTGTACGAGGCACCCATTGCGAGTTCGCTTGCGTGATCAGATCACCATTAATTGACAGACTAGGGGCCGGCTCGTGCCGCGTCTGTAACCTTGCTTGCGATTCAAAGCGAGCGAATACACATTCTCGTAGCTGAATCTGTCGTCCCACGTCTGAATCGTGTTCGTGGAAACTAGTGATACCCGGACGCGGCGCTTTTATCGACTGTGCTCGATCGACGTCGAACATGAATATGCCACAGTGCCAAAAGTCACCTGTACATGTACGCCTCCTTCGTCGACGCGTTTCGGGTCAGAGTGTCACACGTCAAGTGTCTCCCATGACCAAGGCGCGCTGCCTCCCCAAATCAATTAATCAGGTCCGGGACAGATGATCGAATTCGGATTCCAATATTGTTGACTCGTCCATGTCCCCCCACTCACGGTTCAAATCAGGTCCGGGACCTCGACGATCCAATATTATTAACCTCATCGGCATCGTGTGTCAGCCCACCATCGATCGAGGCGCCCGAGTGATCAGCCCGTCGGACCCGCTGGAGAAATAGAATATGCCTCACACGTATGCGCTTTGTCAGAGCGCCACGGTGCTCGATCGACGTCGATCTCCATCTTCATATCCCGGGCCAGAAACCCGGCCCGAACGACGTGGGCCTCATCAACGCTGACGGGCCTTGAATCAGCGCCAAGTCACTGATTTTGTTTTTGTCGAGAGGGGGTTTTCGATCGCTCGGTTGACGGCATCGGTTATAGCGGGCCATCGGTTCCGGGTTTGATTGGGAGCAAATTACTGTAGATGATGGCTACATGACGGTACTTGATATTACAATACTCTAAGATAAATAAATGTGCGATACCATACATTAGGAGGGTACCTAGATGACGTTGATCTTTTCGAGATGGCCCCTCAGGATACCTTCTCGAACGCCGGAGAGAACAGATTGGGTGGCTTTGGTGTCCTGGAAGAGGTTAAAACGGGGGGTTGGACAGGGAGTTGACGTGGCAGACGTACGATGGCGGACGTTTCATGACAAAAAAAGGCGCGTTGCTTGGGCGACAGGCGTCCCTGTCAGACAGGGTCATCAGCACGCACTCGCAAGCAATGGAACGAGGACGTACATGGTATGCTCGGAACTTTTCGCGAAAGTCTGTGACAGGTGTTATTACGAATGGAGGGCCAAGCGAGGTGATTGACGTACACTTGACGACGTGTTCCAGGTCGTTCGCGTTTGAGCCGTAAGAAGGCACATATGTCTGCACGCGGACGCCGGACTTGAGCGTGGACTCGAGAATGTCCATTTTGTTGAGAAAGAGGATGATGTTGGCGTGTGCGAGCAGGGGGCTCGCGCAGACCTTTTTCCAAAGGCCCACCGAGTCTTCCTATAGGACGGGGTGAGCGAATGGCAAGCGGGGACACGGAGACGGACCAGGCGGTTGACTCGCTTGTCCTCGTCGAGCACTTGGTTAAAGACGAGCGGGGCAAGGAAGATGATCGCTTGGACTAGACGAGTCAGACGAGGGACAACGCGAGGGGAGGGACAAACCATCGTCGAAATAGGGCACCCATCGATGTCTCGAGCCCCGGCTACCGCCGACGTCATAGATGTACCAGTCCGAGGCTAGAGAACGTGAGACGAGGAACGCAAGGACAGGACGAGACGCACAGTCGTCGATCGTAAATCGGTGTTCCTCTACCCCAACGGTCTTGAGTCTAGCACGTACAATGTCGTCTGCGAGGCGTGAGCGTGGGCGAGAAGGGAGTTTGGACACGGACCTATGTCTGGGGTCCAGCCGGGTTTTCCAATGCGGATGATGTCGTTCAAAAAGAAGCCGGCGCTGTGCTCCATGCGGACGCCCTTGCGCTTGAGGAGGGCCTGGATGGCGGAGTCTGTCCAGAGGGCATGAATGTCGGGGGCGAGGGCATCGAGGAGGGGGGTGGGGTCGGAGGGATGGTGGCGGGGGCTGCGGGTGGGCTGTTTGGAGGTGGAGGGGATGGCGTTGGGTCCGGTGACGCGGGCCAAGATGTTCTTCCAGGCGCCACCTGCGCGGACACAGATCTCGCCATCGCCAAAGAGAAAGCCGTCGGAGTGGTCGCCGGCCCCGGATGCCCACTTGGCCCAGCCATGGGGGGAGGAGAGGGGGGGGGATGCGCCGCCGAAGTCGGGGAGGAGCTGGCGGGCGAGGTTGGTCTCGACGCTGAGGAGGGGGAGGAGGCGGAGGCGGAGGGCAGAGTGGGCCTGGGTCAAGGGGGGGTCGTCGAGTGCGGGGGAGGGGGCGTCGAGCTCGTCGTCGATGATGGCGAGGAGCCTCTTGACGGAGCTGTGGGAGGGTGAGCGGGGAGAGACGGGGGCGGGGGCGGACGCACCCGATGAGGTTGAGCTGGATGATGATCTTCCAGACGGGTGTCTCACGGAGGAAGTGGGTGGGGCAGAAGGCGAGCTGGAAGTCTGGGGCGGGTCAGCGGGGGAAGGGGGGGGAGGGGGGACGGACTTCTGAGCATGGTGGACTTGCCGGACTCTGCCTGGCCGAGGAGGAGGATCTTGATGGCGCGCTTGCGTTTGTCGAACTGTTTGCGCGACTTTTCGATGGCGTCGTCGATCTCCTTTGAGACGCGGACGGCCTCGTGCTGGCGGGCGAGGCGGGCCTGCCTCTCCTGCGCGGACTCGTCGGGCGGAGGCTGGAACACGGCGGACCAGGCGTCGTCCTCGTAGCCGATCATGATAGGATTCCAACTCGCCCACACCACGTAATAAAGGAATCCACCCTCCGCATCGGGACACTTAGTCATCCAGATCCACGATCCGCTCACTCATCGGCGTCGCATGTTGTCATAGCCACCTGCAATGATCCCACCCGCTTCCACGTCACGTTACCATCCCACGCAGGTGCTCCTCGTCGCTGCCGTCAAAGTTCTCAGGATCACGGGCGCGACCGACACCGCTGCAACAACTCCTGTCCGTCAGGACAATGCTCCCCCGCTGCGACACATCATGTGCTGAACTCGCGGTATCTACATCGCGGCCGGCCCGTCGGTCCGCCCACCCACAGGCACAACTCACGCTCATAAAGCGGCACCATGAATTGTTTCAGAACATCGCTCACCACCATGTCCATCATCAACTTCAAGAATATCCGAGTATACTGTGAGCGCCAGATCTACTGTCCTCCAAAGCACCCTCATCCACGCGAACAGGGCTGGCCTGTGTCGCCTACTGGGGCATCGTGCTGTTTGGTTATGATACGTGCGTGTCCGCGTCATGTCCAAGCGAACCTGTCTCACTCTCCCCTAGAGGTGTCGCCGGAGGCGTCGTGTCCCAACCCTACTTTGAGACACATTTCGGCGCAGTCAACAAAAACCAAGACGTCACAGTCTCCTCCAATGTGGTCTCCGTTCTCCAGGCTGGCGCATTCTTTGGCGCTCTCGGAAGCGCACCGCTCTCAGGTAGGCGTCTCGACAGTTCCCATCGCGCGCGTGTTGATATCCCGCAGCATTTTTCGGTCGCAGATGGACTCTCGTTGCGTTTACCGTCGTGTTTTGCGTCGGCGCCGTAAGTCTTGCTTGGCCCCATGGCGAATTTGCGCACTGACTCTAGTAGATCCTCACTACGGTGGCCGGCGGTAGTCGTGGCATCGGCTACATCTACGGCGGACGCGTCGTATCGGGCGTTGGCATCGGCGGGATATCCGACGTTGCACCTGCGTATGTATCTGAATGCGCGCCCAAAGACGCTCGTGACCGGCATGTTTCAAATCATGGTCGCGATCGGAGTCATGTATCAACCGTGAGCCCATCCATCGTCGCACCGCCTGTCCCTCACCGTCGTGCGTCTAGTCGGCGCCAGCCTGCACATGCCCAATAGTCCCAATGTGTGGCGAATTCCTTTCGGTTTCCAACTCGTTCTCGCTGGGTTGATGTTTATCGGACTGTTCACTGTCAAGGTAGATTCGCTTCGTTTCGATCTCGCACCAACTCATCCTCCCCAGGAATCACCCCGTTGGTTAGCGTCCAAGGGCCGTATCGAGCAAGCAATAGGGAATCTTGCATACCTCCGCAGAGAGCCATACGATTCGCCCTCTGTCAGGCACGAAATGGCAGAGATCGAAGCTGCAATCAAAGAAGAACGTGACGCACGTCAGGGACTCGGAATCAAGGAAGCCTTTTTCGGAAAAGGCAACTTTATCCGATTCGTCATTGCGTTCTTCATCTTTGTCCTCCAGCAATGGAGTGGCCAAAACTCTGTCGGATACTATGCACCCCAAATATTTTCGTCGGTGAGCGTCTCACCTCTCTTCTCTCCATGACGCTCATCGTGGGTGCTAGATTGGGTATTCTGGCACGACGAATTCGCTCCTTGCCTCGGGGATCTACGGTATCGTCAAAGTCGTCGCGACCACCATCTTTGTGTTCCTCATGGTGGACAGCATCGGTCGCAAGCCGTCCCTCTTCATCTCTGCGATGGGCATGGGCATCATGTTCTTCATCATCGGTGCCATTCTCAAGACACACCCCGTCGAGACCCCCCTGCCCGGCCAAGCTGCACCCCCGCCCCCGCCCGCGTCGAAAGCCATGGCTGCGATGCTGTACATTTACGTCTGTTTTTACTCCATGGGTTGGGGACCTCTTCCGTGGGTGTACGTCTCTGATATCTTCCCGACGCGCACGCGGCACTATGGTCTCGCCGTCGGATCTGGGTCTCAATGGCTATGGAGTACGTGACGTGTCTCCCGTGTTCTCGAACTCATTCATTCCCCCCCTGTCAGACTTTGTCGTGTCGAAAGAGACGCCTACGATCGAAGCGAACCTTGGGTACGAGCTGTTCATGATGTTCGCCGCGATCAATATCGGCGGCATGGCCGTCTTTTCTCTGTGAGGGTCTCTCCTGCGGGGAGTGCTGACGCTGACGTTGTCGTAGGATGATACCCGAGACCAAAGGATTGAGCTTGGAAGAGATGGACGTCATGTTCGGAGCTGTGAGTTCAGAGGCACGGGAGGCGTTGATCGAGCGAGAGGAACGGGCGCTCGATCGGACGACCGACGTGGCGTCGGGCGACGCCAAGGTCTAGGTCGTGCGCACAATGTACGTTATGACTTTGAAGTTGATTATGTCAGTGTGTTTGAAAGATTGCACCGTCAGACTGTGATTCGAATGTTCGGTTGACGTTGACGTGCACGTGCGGAACTAGACATGTTGGTGGTATGTATAAAAGCGGCTCGTCAACGAGGATGGGCTTTTTTTTTTCGTAGTTGTTCGAGGGTCCTAGCGTCGGTGAGGTAGGTTTGGGATCGGACCGACTCTCGATGGGTGCTTATTCTGCGGGCGGTTCCAGACGTGCCGTGCCCGAGTTTGTGCAGGCAATCTGACGTTGGTACCGCTGACCTGGCATCTGGCGCACTGTCAACAGTCATTCAGTGTCTGATCAAGAAAAGGACGTCGGGCTACGTTCGTGGACGTCTACCCTCGCGAAAGCCTGAAAACCACGACCAGGAGGAGCTCGATCCGATGTTCGTATAGAAAAAAATCGCCGGCCATCTGACTATGCAACCACGGCCCCGCCAGAAAGAAAGAGTTTGGCGTCCAACATGTCACAGAACTCTTCGGAGGCAACGAAGAGCCCATCCTCCGCACGGTCCTTCCACTCCAAGATTATATCAACAGTACCACTCATCTTCAGAACGCGAGCGACGGCCAGCCAGAGGTTACACAGTCTTGGGAGGGGTCCGTCGTTGAGCTTCTTGCCTTGAGGTCCTTTTCCGAAATGAATGTCGTCGCCCTCTTTCAGAGTGATGTACCCCGGGGCGCGCGAATGAGGATGAGTGGGAATCATTCGAAAGAAGTATTTGACCTAATCGATGGATCAGTAATGATGCTGAGGTATTAATGAAATCGCACTTCTCCACCCTCTTCCTCTGCCTCGATTCCCCACTTCAATTTATCGTACGAGGTATGCGCATCCTGCTGCATATTCATGGCATTGCCGATGGTATTCATGTGGTTCACGACGTCATCTCTTGTGGCGGCACCGGCAAACATGGCTATATACTTCAGAGTGTCTGGCTAAATGAAAGTTGTGAGATAACGAGGCGGTGGATACGATGGTCCAATGCGAACCTTTCCGTGTACAGAATTTGGAATGATGTGCGCGAGCGCAGGATCAATTCCAGCGTCATCGAAAGGCACGAATGTCGTGCCGGTCAACAGACAGGAATGTCCATCGCGTTTAAACGACTGCTCGAGACGGCGATGAAGAGGATGGCATGACTCCGAGATGAATATACACGCACCAATGCTTTAAGGAGCTCTTGATGTCTTTTGCCAAAATCCCCTCCTTCGTCGACTCGTCGAAGAAGCGTGTCCGTCTCTTCGTCGACGACTTCACTGACGGAAAATGCAGTACTTGTGCCGGATTTTCGCCCTCCTGGATTCATGACTGCCGCATCGATGATCGTCAAACGTCTAAAATCGATTGGGCAGTTTGACTCACATGCGACTCCGAGATGGTTAAAGAACTCTGCTGCCATGTCTAACACGGGCTTGAAGTCGACGTTTCGGGGATCTAATCCCCGAAACAACACGTCGAACGACTTTTGCGCCGACACGAAATCCTCCTCCTTCAGACTTTCGACTGTTGACAAACGAAAGTCACTGAGCATGTACTACGATCGAGTGAATGAGTAAAGCTTTTTTGACTGACTATTTTGCTTGAGTTTTTCATCGCAGGTCCCGAGCCGTTTCCAGAAATGATCCAGCACTCCACCGCCGAACCTTTGCGATTCCACGATTAAGAAGTACAACAGTTTAGGAGTGGCGACCTGAAATTTGCCACCTTGTTTTCCCGATGCTTGGATCCGTTTCGTGTCACGCAGGCTCCATAGATCGTTCAGCTCGAGGATCCCCAGAGCGTGTTGTTCCATCGTTCCTGTAAACGATGTCGCAGTTGTTTGCTTAGTGTGGAAACCGGACGGTCCGGCTTTTGCAAAAGTTGCGATTCTCTGTCGCGCTCTGTGCCGTGCCTTGTGAACATTGTATCATCTATGCGCTATTTGGGCGAGGCTCCACCTCCCTCAACCGTGTCTACCACCGTCAGTATATATCCCGCCCACCATCTTGTAAAGCCTACACTTGGAGGGGACGGAGTGTATGCATGACTCGGTTCCACCTGATGAACGTACGCATACACGCAGAATCACATCCTCCACCGCGACATGAAAGCTGCCAATACTCATTGCGACTTTTTTTAAGATGCAATACATCACTTGGAGCTGGTTCGAGAAAAGGTCGTAGTTGAAATAGATCGGTGGAACTTACGTGGTACGAGAAAAGTCCTTATCCACGTTCGAGGCCTCAAGGTGATGAAAGACCGTGCGTCGTGGAAACGGTACGGCAATTCTATTGTATACCATACACCGACCGAGCGTTCCGATTCGCCTGCTGCATCACGTCCACCGCCCCCCATCCACCTCCGATAACGCCCGCCGTGAAATCAGCGACCCACGGAATCATCGCCGTATGACAGAGCGGTAATCTGCCCTTAACTGCCGGAAGCGATGCGTAGATGTTGGAAGGCACCATGAACGGCGCATCCGTTTCTAGCAGGATGCGCGGACCGTCCGGGCCAGGCGCTCCGGCGGCCATGTGACGGACGAGCGCGGGGGTGTTGAGGTTGGTAGAAAAAGAGATGACGCCTGTGATTCCGATATAGAGATTTGGAAAGTGGTGTAAAAGTCGTTGTGCGAATTCGGGCGAGTCGGTGAAGCAGTGGATGTGGATCTACGTTTGAGCGAAAACAAAACGGAGGGGGAACCCGTCCGCAAGTATGTCATCGAGAGAAGCGATAGGGAGGATGGTACGTGCGTACCTTGTGATCGGTAGGCACATGTTGCTTCAATATCCGTTCAGTGTCTTCCTCTGCTTCTCGAGTGTGTATCGTGAGCGGCTTTCCAAGTTTGACGGCCTCGCGGAGTTGTCTGACAAAGACGCGTTGTTGGATCTCGCGAGGCGAGTTATCGTAGTGGTAATCGAGGCCAATCTCGCCCCATCCCACGCAACGGGGATGGGCCATGGCTTCGAGACTGTGGAGGACGTGAGGTTGAGGGTGACGATCGTGGCCAGGGAAGACGATCCCGGACTTACATCGATCGTTCGACCGCATCATCGTAAAGCCTCGCTTCGTGTCTAAGAGAAACGCAACGATGAGTCCATCTCGACATGCGTCGGTCAGCGCCGGGGAAGGGGGAACCTGACGTACGGATGAACACCTATCCACCAAACGACGAAACCTCCAAGTCAACTCACGGTCCCAGGAAGAATGGCAGTGAACAAATCAAACACCCTCTGCTTACCCATCACGAACCAATACTCGATCCCGCCCCACTTTGTGGCCCTGTCCTGCGCGCTCAACGCCGAATCCGCCAGCTCCTTCCAAACACGCTGTACCGGCGCCTCACACCACACGTCTACGATTGCCTTGACGTTCCGCCCATCATACACCCGTCGAACAAAGTCCCAGACGGTATCGTATTTTCCAGTCGGGTATTTGGTCTTGTAGGAGGAAAAGGTGGTGAGGAGGTGGGTGTGGGTGTCGATGATGGGCGTCGATGCGTTGGGATGAGCGGGGAGGCAGAGGTGTGATTCGTCCGGGACAGCGTATTTTTTGTTCTTGCCCATCTGGGTGTGAGGATTTTTTTTGAAGGAGTGGTCGTGGTGTCGTCGCAGGAAGGTGAAGAGGGTATCACGTTGAAAGCGGAGGGCCGTGCGATGATGGCTTGGGTGCAGATGACTCGGACGCGGAGGATGCCAGAACCTTCGCGATATTGATCCGAGTTGGGCCACGGATGGCTTGAGAGCAAACATGAGGAAGACGTGTCAAAACCCGGTCGAACTGCCGCCCAGCTAGTGCATCGAGAGTGAAATTCGTTGGCGTGTAAGTTCTTTTGCTCTTGCGTACTAGGGTTCTCTATCGATAACTTACCAGTGATAGACGTGAGTCATACGAACACTGAGGGAGGTCGTACCCGAGCGACGCACCGTGACGATGCTCTCAAAGTTGCTACTCTTAGGAGCAGCCTTACCCAGCGGGTGACCACTTGATGCCACGACAACGTTCTCCAAACCCTTTTTTTTTACGGTAAAGCCATGTTTTTTTTTTTTTGCTCTGAGGTGCTAGAGTGCTCTACACATCGATAACTTACCCGAAACAAGGGTGGTCGTACCCGAGCGGCGCACCGTGACGAATATGGGAGCAGATAGTACGGTGACCCTTTGATGCACGCGACAACGTTCCCCAAGCAGCCCATCTCGATTCGAATGCAATCAACCCTGCCAGGAGACCAAGTAGTATGTAGCAGGGGAAACCAAAAGGTCCATCGCAACGGAACAAAGTAGCGTTCAAAAACGAATCTCGATTGACAAGTCCCGATGCAAAGGTATCCAGGACGGTTCAACGACTCGTAAGTGCTAGTAAGTGCCTGGTTCATTTAGGGTTCTCCTGGTGCGGCGACATCCTAGCCGTTGTCAGACGGGTTCCGAATCCTGATCTCTCGGCATCACTGGCAGACGAGCTACAGTACTAGCCGCCCTCCCGTAGATGAACCATAAAAAAATCATTCTGGTTGAATACGGTATCTGGATCGGGGCTCTCAGATTTAGACTCGACCCCCTCGTTGGCCACAGAGAGCGCACGACTTCCAGTCTGCAAATTATCGACTCTGTAGGCGAACCCCTTCCAAGCCCCACCAAACCAGTGCAAAGAAAGGACGAAAGATCAGATTAAACTTGACATTTTAATTATATCATCTTTTAGAGCTCGTAAGGATACTATCTAGACCCCAGTAACAACAACGAGAGGACTATTTCCTAGTATACAAAACGAACGCCGAGCGATGTCCATTGGAAAGAGAAAAGGAAGGACGAGATATGGGTGAGTCGAGCGTCGTGTTTTTCACCGCTGTGAATAGTGTTGCATCAGCGATTATGCTGGAAACGTCAGGGAACGTCAATGTCGTCGCCATTTCGGGGATGCCGGACAACCCGCTGCTCAAGGAGCGCGGGGAGCACACTATCTGAACTGCAGCATTATAGGTAAGCAAGTGAGCGGCGTCAAGGATAAAATGAAGCACAATCGAATCTGACCTGATGGAAGTACGCATAAAACGTTTGAGTTAGTTGGAAGAGAGGATCCCAGAGGAGGGGGTGGATGGCGAGCCGGTGGAGTAACCGGAACAGTCAAAAGGCGATATGGCCGTGGAGAATCCCCAAGGAGAGTCATTACTTATCGGGATGGCCGCCAGGGTGGAAAAGGGATCGGTAAAGCTCGTTCCGATTGCCAGATGCTCCATGTACTTCAAGTCATGCTCGGTAAGCCCGCAATTGCCCCTGTCTGGCGAGAACATCTATGCCGAGAGAGTGAGCGATCAGGTCAAAATATGAAAGGCGGACGTACAGGTTCATAGTCAAAGAAATCACAGGTCGCCGCTGCGTAGAACTCAGGATTCTGGTTCAGATCGGGGAGAGCATATGTGGGGTCGAGTAGCATCGGCTCGATCTGTGGCACACCAAGCCAGTCCAAGCCATGCAGGGGCAACAAATGATTATTATTATCTGGAGTTGGAGCGGCTGGTTCGACAGTGGACTGTGGTGTCGCCGACTGATACATGATTGTCCGACTGGGGCGACGTTGCATGTCGTCTTGACTAAAAGTGGGAGCCCAACTCTCCAATGGAGGATGCGATGGTACTGGAACCGCACCAACGGGGGGACAAGACGAAGAGCGTCTCCGAGGCATAAATTGAGGGTACGGCCGTGGGCGCTCAGGCTGGCGACGTGGCTTCGGATGATCTGAGGGCGAAGCAGCACCCATTCGGGATACCTGGTGCGGATGGCGCTCTTCCAGGTAAGCGTTATCGCTCTTGGTTTTCTTTCCCTTTGAGCCACCTTGGGCCGGCGTGTACTTGTAGTCGGGATGCAGGAGGGCGTGGCGCGCCTTCTCCTGTGCAGCGAGCTCGACCCATGGTTTCTTTTGCGCTGCGGTCATATCGCGCCATAGATCTCCGGCTATGCGGGAGATATTCGTGTCATCAAGGTCTGACCTTGGTAGCATCTTTCGTTGATGAACGAGGTCACAACGGAAGAGGATAAAGGGGTTGCGAGGACGAGGGACGTGACGATGACCGTTGGCCCCCCGCACGAGTTTAGCTTGTACCGCGCCGGAAGAACCAGGGAGAGGGAGTGGCTTCGCAGAAGCAGAGTTCAAGATTGTAGCGGGAAGCTCAGGTAACTCGATGGGCCTCGGGGGGAAAAGATACGGAGGGATGCCTATGCTTTCCGCGCACAATGTTGGCGCATGATGGGGGAACTCACTTGCAGCCCGCTGATTGGTGAGAGGAGAACGGATGCGGCGGCGCGAGAGAAAAACATCGCATATATCGTCGAGGCTCCTCCTCTTGTTCATGTCGTGGTAAGAGACAAAGAAATCTTGGAGATGTCCAGTGCATTAAATTGAAGTGGCCCTTTGTCACGCTGAACCTAGGCATGAGCATCTCCAAGGGAGCCGCTGTGAAAGGAAAAGGCATTCCAGAATGCTGTATGCTCATGGCAGGACAAAGGGGTTATGACATGAAACGTACCACGGAACCAATCGAAGGATCTGCTAGTAACAGGCGGAGGTGACGGCTGAGTCGTTTGTTTTCCAGTCCGCCCAATTGTCCATCCCAGTTTGGGCAATCACATAAAACTGTCAAACATATCCCCTTTGAAGAACAAACCCCCAGTGAGTCAGTGACGTACCGAGTAGCCATCGCCAAGCACCACGTTTTTTCTCCGAGCTTAGTTTGACATGGGGCGTAACGTTGACCTTCTGAGCCACCAATCGTAAGTATGGCATGATTGCGGCGAACCCGCGTTAGGTGGTGGCTATTGCCACCAACTTGCGTTGATGTCCCCCCATATCCAATGTATAAGCCAGAAATACAAACCTTGAGGACTGTTCAAAGAATATGA
The DNA here is from genome assembly GCA_038089735.1 of Exsudoporus frostii. Lineage (NCBI taxonomy): Eukaryota > Fungi > Basidiomycota > Agaricomycetes > Boletales > Boletaceae > Exsudoporus > Exsudoporus frostii. The sequence goes on from JBBPLK010000237.1 coordinate 15,770, forward strand.
ATGCCTCTGCGTTTGAGTGTATCAAACTAAACTTTGGGTTTTTGGCTCTTTGGCCTTTCGAGGTATTTTTTATATATCCCGATATGAAGGCTGAGAGGAAGCCACCCAGTTCGATTTTTTGTACGGTTCAATGGCAACTGCTATGAGTGTCGACGGACTCGGGAGTATTAGACTGCGATAAGATTAGTGATAAGATCATCAGCGAGTCACTTCTGGGTGGCAAGTCGCGCTTGCCTTCCTTCCAACGACGCACAAGATGTCTCCTCTCTCTCATCCCTCTATCCACGGTAGGACGAAGCTATCACGAACCCAGAAAAAGACTCAATGTCTTGTAGATGGTTGGTTCCGGGAGATCTCTTCCCAATGGCCTGGCCAAGCCATGACTCTCAAAGTCAACAAAATCCTCCACGTGGAAAAATCTCTCTACCAAGATGTCCTCGTCTTCGAGTCCGAGACGTACGGTAACGTCTTGGTTCTCGATGGCGTCGTACAGTGCACCGAACGCGACGAGTTCTCGTATGTACCCTCTACAACTCTCGCATTGCGGCTACTCAGGTATGACGCGATAGGTATCAAGAGATGATCGCACATCTCCCTCTCGCGAGCCACCCCAACCCTAAAAAAGTGCTCGTCATCGGAGGTGGTGATGGAGGCGTCGTCCGGGAGGTCTTGAAGCACGACACGGTCGAGGAAGTCGTCCTCTGCGACATTGATGAGGTTTGACATACTTTCATCTCCCCATCGCCCGTCTTATTCTCGAATGAATAGGCCGTCATCCGAGTGTCCAAAATATACCTTCCACACATGTCCTCGCTTTTGGAATCTCCTCGCGTCACAGTCTTCGTCGGGGACGGTTTCAAGTTCCTCGCGGAGAATGAGGCGACGTACGATGTCATCATCACTGACTCCTCCGATCCTGTTGGTCCCGCAGATTCCCTTTTCCAAAAGCCATACTTCAAGCTACTTCACGATGCATTGGCCCCAGGCGGTCAGATCTCTACACAGGCCGAATGCCTTTGGCTTCACCTCCCTCTCATCGCTCGGCTGCGAAACATGACGCGCGAAATCTTCCCAGTCTCACAGTACGCGTTCACCACTCTCCCAACATACCCTTCTGGACAGATTGGCTTCATCTTGTGCTCGAAGGAGGGAGAAAGGAAACTCAGTGAACCAATTCGGAAGGTCAAGAATACGCGTTATTACAACGAACAGGTTCACCGTGCCGCCTTTGTCCTCCCCGAGTTCGCTCGTGCGATTCTCGAGGAGGGAAGGGACATTCGTCCACTCTTTGGCAGGAACGCTTTGGCTGCTAAAGCAACAGAAGAGGGAAAAAAGACTCGCAGCATTCTTCTTCTTGGATCTGGCTTCGTAGCACGTCCATGTGCCGAGTATGTCGTCCGTGACCCATCCAATGAGCTGGTGATCGGTTAGTATCCCCGTCAGATCACACGATCAGAGGCTAACACTGACCTTCAGCATGCCGGACGCTTACTAGCGCAAAAGCCTTGGCCGAAGGTCTTCCGAGTGCAACTGGCATCTCGCTCGACGTCAATTCCACCGCCGACCTCGAGGCACAGGTGGCTGCCCACGATCTCGTCATTTCCCTGATCCCTTATACCTACCATGCTGCAGTCATCAAAGCCGCCATCAAGGGAAATACCCATGTTGTGACGACGAGTTATGTCTCGCCTGCGATGAGAGAGCTTGATGAAGAGGTCAAGGCAGCCGGGATTGTAGTCATGAACGAGATTGGTCTTGACCCTGGTATCGATCACCTTTACGCTGTAAAGACCATTTCGGAGGTGCATGACAAGGGCGGAAAGGTGATTATCGAGATTTTCGACGACAAGCGACACTGATGATCATCGATGTGAATAGATCAAGCAGTTCCTGTCGTACTGTGGTGGGCTGCCTGCGCCGGAATGCTCAGGAAATCCCTTGGGGTACAAATTTTCCTGGTCGTCACGAGGTGTTCTCCTGGCTTTGTTGAACGCAGCTTCGTACCTATCAGAAGGCAAGCAGCTCGACATAGTTGGAAGCGATCTCATGCAATACGCCAAGCCATACTTCATCTCCCCCGCGTTCGCCTTCGTGGCCTACCCCAACCGCAACTCGGTCCCCTTCCGCGAGTTCTACAACATTCCGGAGGCAGAGACCATCGTTCGTGGCACTTTGCGCTACCAGGGATTCCCCGAATTCATCAAAGCTTTGGTCGACCTGGGCTTCCTTGACGCCACGGAGAAGGAATGGCTGACGGCGGATCTCACGTGGGCAGAGGTCACTCAGAAGGCCATCGGTGCCAATGACGCGTCTGAGAGGTGAATAGCGACACACGTTTCGTGGACCGTTACTGACCACCCACTCAGCTCGCTCGTATCCCACATCAAGTCTGTATGCAAGTTCCCCAACGAAAGCGAGAGCACTCGCGTTATATCTGGCTTCCGATGGATCGGGTTGTTCTCGACCGAGAAAGTCGCTCCGAGAGGAAAGAATTTGCTAGATACCCTCTGTGCACAACTGGAAGGATTGATGAAGTACGAACAAGGCGAGCGTGATCTCGTGATGCTCCAGCACAAGTTTGTCGTGGAGTGGGCCGACGGAACGGAGGTAAGGATCTTCCATCGAATGACAGGAGAACGAAATGTGCTGACAGCGTATGGGAAGCAAACCTTGACGTCGACGCTCGAGCAATACGGAAGCCCTTCTGGCCACTCGGCCATGGCGCTGACTGTCGGTGTTCCGTGTGGAATTGCTACCCAGCTCGTCCTGGATGGTGTGATCCATACCCCGGGCGTTCTCGCGCCGTACACCAAAGAGATTTGCGAGCCCATCCGAGCTGTATTGGAGAGCGAAGGGTTGGGTCTCGTTGAGAGAGTGTTGTAGAGTGTGGAAACTAGAAGTGCTGTACCGGTAGTAGTAACGATCTCGACCAATGACCACACGCGTATGGAGGTTATTGTGTTCGAACTCGGCCGTCCTTTTGAGCCACTCGTCCTTGTCCACTGCCCGTGATGGCGCAACCGCGACGATCGTTAGACGATCAGCACCTCACAGAGACCTCTGACCTCCAAGCAAAAACAGAGTCGCTTCTCCTCAAACATGTCCCACTCGATCCAGAGTCCCCGCCACCCCTACAACGGCAACAGCATCTCCAATACCTCGTTCGAAGCCTCGCACAAGGCTTCCCATCGCGCTACATCAGTCAAGACTCCAGCCAACCATGGCTTCTGTACTGGACACTCCAAAGCTTCTGCGCGATGGGTGTGGTCTTGGACCCCGATAACAAGCAACGGTGCGCGAGACTCTTTGATCACAGCAAACGGTTTGGTTGACGTGCTCTATCTATCCTCAGCGCAATCGACAAGATTCTGGCGTGGCAGCACCCCGAGGGTGGGTTCGGTGGTGGGCCGGGACAGGCGGCACATCTCCTCCCCACCTACGCTTCTATCTGCTCGCTGGCGATCGTTGGTCGACCAGGACCGGGAGGAGGCTGGGATCAGATCGACAGGTACGTTCAACGTCGTTGCCGTTGCCCTTTCGCTTCTCGCACGCCGTACTGACCCGCGGACCTTACCACAGGGAGAAGCTCTACGCGTTCTTCATGTCTCTCAAGCAACCCGACGGGTCCTTTCTCGTCGCTCACGAAGCCGAAGTAGATGTCCGGTAACGTATATCCTCTTTTCCATTCGCCTTTTTCTCACATACGTACTCTCCGGCAGGGGAACGTACTGTCTACTCGTCGTTGCGTATATCTTGGATCTACTCACCCCCGAGCTCCTCGATGGTACGCCTGCGTTCATTGCGTCATGCCAAACCTACGAGGGCGGGTTTTCCTCTGCTTCGCAGCCCTATTACGTCGTAGACGCAGACGGGGGCAAAACGCTCCTCGGCGACGTCCGGCCACCTCTCGGTGAAGCACACGGGGGATACACCTTTTGCGCGCTCGCCTCGTGGATCATGTTAAAACCCTACCTCGACCAAACACAGCCTCGTTCGACGACACAAGGCCGCCCGTCGATCGATTACAGGAGGTTGCTGCGATGGCTCGTGCAGATGCAAGGCGCCGAGATTGAATTGGGCGGGTTCCGAGGTCGGACGAACAAGCTCGTCGATGGGTGTTATTCGTGGTGGGTTGGGGGATGTTTCGCGTTGCTTGCGTCACAGGGCGTCGGTGGTGGCGGTCATGCGCACGATGCCGCTGCACCCGATACGACCGCGCCTGCGGACGGGGCGTGGGATGACGACGTGGATGGTGAGCAGCCTCACATTTAGTGCAACCGTCGAGTCTCGCGCGGGAATTCATCAGGCAAATGCATACGCACACAGACTCGCTGTGGAACAAACCGGCATTGCAAAGGTTCATCTTGTGTGCGGCACAACACCCGGCTGCAGGTCTGCGGGATAAACCACCCAAGTACCTCCTTTTCTTTATACCCGTTTGACGGAGAGTTGGATGCGCTGACAGTGGCGACGGGCAGGAGCGCGGACGCGTATCATACATTGTATTGTCTTGCTGGGCTCTCGACTGCTCAGCATTGCGTTAACCCTTTACCGACTCGACGGGCCCAGGTCGATGAGGCGTGGCAGGAGGATTCAGGTGATCACCCGCTTTATTCCTCTTTCGCGTGTCGATGATGAATGCCGAGTCGATTTTTGGCCAGAAGCATCGCATCAGCAACTTCGCAGAACCTCGTTTGCGGACGCACTCGCATGGTCTGAAGAGGAGGGGGCGTCGCATATTCTCGGTGATGCGGTGAATCGGGTGGTACGTGACCCTGCTATCGTTCCATATTGTCAGCCTTAGTCCCACCCTCGATTTAGAACGCCACTCACCCCGTGTTCAACCTGACCATCACCCACACGGAAAACATCATGTCGCATTTCTACAAGCAAACCATTCCAAAGCGTAAATGAGCGCGATAAATGGTTACAACAATAGCAAAACTAGTATTATGTACGATGGGATTTTGATGACTCAATGTACGCCTACGTGTGCACTCGAAAAACGTTTCCAGCCATGTAACATACAAAAAAAAGGGGAACACGAGCCCATAATATAAATAAACATACACGATCGAGAGTTCACGCGACGATGCAAGAATCGTTTGCCTTGGTATCTCCCTTGTCCATCAAGAGACGATTCCGTACGCGCAGGTCCTCGACTTCCTCTTGCAACGCGCGCGATCGCTCCTCTTCCTCTCGCCTGAGCTGTATCAACGCTGGAAGCAACTTGGCGACGGCTTGCCACGCCGAGCATCGTTTTTGAAGCGGATACCGTAGGCTGTTGGGTAAGAACCGATTCTCCTCGCATCCAAACTCGGTCCAGGTGATCCCCATCTCCAACGCACACCGAGAGGGGCAAATCCGACTCAAAAACGTTGCGACCGCGGTCGTATTGCGGACATGGGAGGTGCCGACGGAAAGTGTCCGGAGGGCGCTAAAGGGCTCGAGTGGGGTGCAGGACGAGGGGATTTCAGCTTCGGTGGCGTTGATGTAGAGGCCGAGGTGGCGTAATCGGGGGCAGTGTCTCGCAAAGGGGAGGAGTGCGCGGAGATCGAGCGTGAAGGCGGCTTCGTCGAGGAAGAGCGGCTCCGCGTTCAGAAGGAGGGTCTCCAAGTGTGGCCATTTAGTGGCCAGGTCCTCGAGCTCCTCGAGCGTAATCCTGAGTGGGTATTTGTGCACGAGTTCAAAGTAGGATAGATTTGGAATGGTGAGGATGGGTTTGATGGTGTCGTAAGAAAGCTGTTGGTCTGCCGGGAGGTCTGAGGGTAGGATTCTATGGTAGATCTGAAGGTGGAGCCTTGATAACAGGTGGCATTGTTGGGACAGCGTGGTAAGGAAGGTGTGCACTTCCATTGGTGTGTGGTCAGTGTACGAGTTGATATACAACGTCGTGATGTGGATAGGCGCGAAACTCGAGTGGAAGAAACGATCGAGATCGTCAATTCTGGCAGACAGGTTGAGCTCGCGTAGACATGGAAACGCGCCCTCCTTGAGCACGGGGGAAAAGGATGCTACGTTGGTTGGGTCACCATATCCAAGTTTGAGGTCTTGATTAAAGTCCACGACGCTGATGTTCTTGGCTCGGGAGAGTTCCTCAATGACTGCGGACGTGTAATGAAATTCTGGTAGCATAATCTTCTCGAGCTCTGGCAAGTTTTGCAGAAGAACGCGGAGCTCAGCATCGATGGGACTACCAGGAAAACTGACAAAGAGGACTAGTCTGCGTAGGTGAGGTGCACGTGCACATAGATCGGTATAGAAATCCGGTCGGGGATTCAGCTGAGAGGGTGCAGTGACGGAGAGGTGTCTGAGACGACGATGGAGGAATAATTTGCAGCGTTCCATGTGAGCGGGGCTGGTATATATCCATTCCAGGGTGTGCATGTTGGGCAGGATCTCCAGGGACGTTCGCGTTCTGGCGACGTCGTCCAACAAGGGGCATATCTCAAGATCGTACTTTTCAGGGCGGAACCTGAAGCAGCGAACACGAGAGGCATACTTTTCGAACCTGGACCAGTCGCTGGCTTCTGGGAGTGTCTCAAAGCACTGTCGAATAAAGATGAGTCGGGAGCGAGAGTCCAGAGTAGGGTCATGGATTGCTCACGTATTCGTACGTGTCAAGTTGGTGACATATGGGTTTGAGTAAACGGAAGAGGTGGAGGAGGTCATCGACCTCTTTCCAGACGACGTCGAGGGCTATGTCCGACCATCGTTTGCAGACGCACGCGTTTGTGACGTTGGAGTCCCTATCCAAGAAGTTGAAGACGATATCGAGGAGTTCGGTGATGAAGAGAACGCGATGGGCAGGTGGGGAACCGGTCGACGGAGTGATTGACCTCATTCTGGGATTGGAGAGAGCGCGAACGAGTTGTGGTTGACCGTGGGAGTGCACGAATAGCCGCAACCTCTACCACGCTTTCTTCCGCCCCCAGACCTTATTGAAACGCGCCAGTGGGGCGATTCGAGATACAACTCTGAAGCTGAAGCTGAGAACGGTGGCGGCTTGAAAGCCTTGAATCCAACTGGATCCATCGCTTCGTTCCCATCATTGTCAGCATCAACTGCTGGTACCCAACGTGGGTCGAAACGTTCAGCGCGGGGTTTCTGCCACGTAAACACAGCCGTGCTACACCGTTATCACAGAAGTATTATGTGGTACAGAATCCATGCTGGACGTTCGAAGTTACCATGAGTTTGCAGTGAAACTTGCGGAGCTTCTACTAGTAGCGGCTCAG
>JBBPLK010000238.1:14870-32391 GCA_038089735.1 Exsudoporus frostii
GCTTTGCTGATCCATCTGACCATCCACGCGTTCATGAACGCAAGACCTACACATTGGTGATTGTTCGAATTCACACCTGTGGTCTGTGACAAGACTTTTGTCACTTAAATTGAAATCCTAACAACATTGCGTAGGGTGACGCATTCTTACTTAGTTACAAACGCCAAGTTCAAGCCAATTTCCAACACTTGTCCAACAGACCTCAATGATTCAGTCAACCCTCCTCCTAAACATGAGCTTGGCACTCGGATCAGGTAGCACCGCCATCGCGAAATGCAGCGTAGCTGGATGCGTTGCGTTGTCCGCCAACTTGATATCATACTCCGTGAGGACGTGGACCAAGATAGATTTTAGTTCGCTTGCAGCAAAGAAACGTCCCGGGCTAACACATAATCAGTGACTTCTCATTGTCGTCGGAAACAGCGAGGTCAAAAGAGCGTACCACGCGTGTCGACCATGTCCAAACACCAAATACTCAGTTGTCGTCGAGACGAATTGGTGCTTCTCACTTTCCAGTTCTTGCAAGTCGGCAAATCGGAAGGGCTCGAATGCGTGGGCATTTTGGTAGAACGCTTCATCGTAGTGTATGGATCGAGAAGCTACAATTATCGCGGTGCCTTTTGGTACAAACGTGCCGTCTGAAAACGTGAAGTCTTTCATCGTCTTGCGCACCAGACTCGCTGGTGGGAACAATCAGAATGGCTGATCCATCGAATGAACGCAGAGAGAAGTACCACTAGCTATGCCTTCGAGACGTTGGCACTCCTTTATGAAGCTGTCTACTTTTCGCATCTTGCCCAGTGCAGCTTTCGAACATCCCTCCTTCTCAATGATTGTTTCAACCTCCTCACGAAGAGGTTGGATATACTGAGGATTCGCTGCGAGGTAGAAGAGCGCATGAGTGAGCGCCTGTCGTGTGGCGTCAATCAAGCAAGTCGGCGCTGGAACATGAATTCGAAGCATACCTGGGAAGTCGTCTAACAGCAAGATTGAAAGATCTTAGCATCACAAGTATGCGAGAAGATAACACCGAGACCTACGTGGATAGCCGCAAAATTGATAAGCATTATACGAGTTGTCAACAGCTTTACTGTCGACTCTGAACCCTCTGCCTCTTCCAAGAACCATGATAAAAGGTCGTTCTATCAAAAAATCGATAGTGAGACTATCCTCGTCTGAAAACGACCTTTACCAACAGGCTTGTTGGCCCACTCATCCCCATACTCATTTAGTGATCTCTGTCGCTCCTCGATTATTGGTCCCAGAAGCTTCATTCCACGCTGCTTGCATTGATTAACATTCGTAAAGAGCCGGCAAGCTATACTGTCACCACGTTTAAAGCTAGACCTCGGTAGGGCGGTTACAAGGGACTTACGATTTCAACAAGTCCGGGAACAATCCGATTATAATACCTCCTCTGATGACATCGATGCTATACTGGATATTGAGATCTATCCAGTCAGGGTCACGGCCTAGAGTAGTTGAAGTAAGAAACAAAGAAGAGGGGAACGATGGCAAGGCTCACACAATGGCAGTCCGACAAACACTCTGTTACTTGTTCTGCAGATCACCTTTTGCACGCTGCTGAGTACAGACACACACTTCCATTCTAGGTATTCCAGACATACGTTAATAGTGCACACGCATGAGAGCGAAATGCTCACCATTGCCCCTGAGATCCAGCACGTCATTAAAGGCTGTGGCGATCTCATTTCTCATTTCTGGCAACAAGGCTTTGATATTCCGAGTCAGTCGCCAGCGCACAATCGGAACATGATAAGGGTTGTGATTCATTTCAGGTCCCATTGTATAGTTGACATGAATGAACTGTTGGTGACATCCAGTACATGTTGATCTCACTGAGAGAAAATAGTGACTTACATCATTTACGGCATCCGCGAAGGAGAGTATGTCATCGGGTGCCTTCCGTAGTTCTTCCACATGTTCGCGGTTACTGATGATGACTATCGAGCGGTAGAACATTGCAACCTTGAACGGTGCAGACTTGTGCTGAAACACTGTGAGTGAGCATATATGGGATATGGAAAGCACCGGACCTTCTCATATCCTTGTTGTAAAATGTCCTGCGCATTGAACAGAAACTTCAAACTGGCCCACCACGAGCCGAGCCAGCGACTAGACCCAACTGTAGGAATAACATCAAGCTGGGAATTCGTGTCAGGGTTGAGGAGAGCAAGTGTTTCGGAAAACTACACTTGCCGTAGAAGGCCAGGACAACTTTACAACGATGATAAGGACAGTGACAGCGACAATATAACTTGATATGCTCGCCAGTAGGTTAAGCCGTGGAGAACTCATTAAGAAGTTGGTTAACAGAGTTGACAACTATAAATATGTAGTCCATGCACTCTGACAGACTCATTTGGAAGGAATCTGAAACTTGCCAACGCGTGATACACCAACCGGTCGCAAGCATAGGGACGAGTCTGCAACACCCCCGCTTGTCAAACGAGAATGATTACCTGAACACCAAATGGCCTGTCAGGTTGTCGTCCGGGAGGGGAGATGCGGGAGACCCGGATCTCCAATGTGGACCTACAGGGCATCGAGATAAGTGGCGCTGTGTCAAGTGAAGGCCCGAAAGTAACCGAGTTTGGCGGTCCCGCCACAGGCGAATGTGCATATTGCGTCCGGTGTACATGTGGCGACCAACCGCAGTAGGCGTTGAGTAGGAGATGGCATGCCGAAACAAACTCAGCAGCCCGAGCTGCCAGTTAGACTTCAGAGACTGTGAGCATGTCACAGCGTGAGGCGTAGTACATGCGCACTGAGTAAGTATCCTAGAGAGGACATCGTAGTAACGAAGATCGACAACGGTCCGGGGAGAGCCGCGAGCGGCACCAGATTAGTCTGGAACTGACAAGATAACCATGCTTGTGTCCTTCTACACCCTGCATGTCGGCACTGGGTTGTGGGCCACAACTTGGTTATAACGCCAATTCCTATGGATTCAGAGTGATGGGCATGGTGCTCGAATGGGTACTTGTCGCAGAACTCGCTTGTGATGTTCAGGGAGCCTCGGAAACCTTGTTTGCCGGCAAATCCTTCTTGTGAAAAAACGGAAGGAAAAAACCAGTACAAGAATTAGAGCACATAATACATACATGGACAAGGGTATCGTTCAGTCGAACCTCCTTTTGAACATCACCCTTGCACTTCGATCAAGTAGGTTCGCCATCCCAAAATGCAGCGTGTGTGGATGCGTCCCATCATTCGCCAACTTGACATCATACGTCACGACGATGTGGGCCAGCATGGATTTCAGCATGTTTGCAGCAAAGAAACGTCCTGGGCTGACAAACAGTCAATGCTTTCTTGTGTCCATTTGAAACAGCAAGAAAGAAAAGGCATACCACGCGCGTCGCCCATGTCCAAACGGCAGGTACTCAGTTGTCGTCGAGGCAAACTGATACTTCGCGCCCTCGCCGTCCTCTTCCAGCAAGTCGGCGAATCGGAAGGGCTCGAATGTGTGGGCGTTTTCATAGAACGCTTCGTCATAGTGTATAGGTCGGGCAGCTACAATCATCGTGGTGCCTTTTGGCACAAACGTGCCGTCCGAGAACGTGAAGTCTTTCAACGCCTTGCGGATAAGACTCGCTAGTGCGTTGGATAATCAGAAGTGAACGGCTGACGCATCAAATGAATGCAGACACATACCGCTGCCAGTGCCTTCGAGACGCTGGCACTCCTTAACGAAGCTATCTACTTTTCGCATCTTTCCCAGTGCAGCTTTCGACCATCCCTCTTGCTTGACGATTTTTTCAACCTCTTCACGAAGAGGTTGGACATACTGAGGATTCGCTGCGAGGTAGAAGAGTACATGAGTGAAACTCTGCAATGTGGGGTCAAATCAGGCAGGTCAGGACTGCGACATCAATTCGAAGCATACTTTGGAAGACGTCTGACCGCAAAATTATAAAGTCTCAGCTTCATACGCATGCGAGGAGATGCATCGGGACCTACGTGGATAGCCGCAAAATTGATAAGCATTATACGAGTTGTCAACAGCTTTACTGTCAGCTCTGGACCCTCTGCCTCTTCTATCAACCATGATAGAAAGTCGTTCTATTAAGAAGCTGATAGTGAGTGCCGATATCCTCTGTGAGCGAGATTGACCAACAGGCTTGTCGGCCCACTCATTCCCGTACTCATTGAGCGACTCCTGCCGATGCTCGATTATTGGACCAAGAAGCTTCCTTCCACGCTCCTGGCATTGATGAACGCTTGTAAAGAACCGAGCAGCCATTCTGTCACCACGTTGAAAGCTATGCCTCGGACATGCGACTGCAAACCACCTACGGCTTCAGCAAGTCCGGGAACAGCCGGATGATAGCCGCTCCGATAACGACATCGGCGCTATACTGAATATTGAGATCTATCCAATCAGGATCACGGCCTAGAACAATTGAAGTAAGAAACAGAGAAAGGAAGACCATGGGACCTCACACAATGAGAGGCCGACAAACGCTCTGTTGCTCGTTCTGCAAACTATCTTCTGCATGCTGCTGAGCGCCGGGACACCCTTCCATTCTGGTTTATCCACACATTCATAAATAGTGTATATGAATGAGAGAAAGATGCTCACCGTTTCCTGTAAGATCCAACACGTCATGAAAAGCCGCGGTAATTTCATCTTCGATTTCTGGATACAAGGCTCCGATATTCCGAGTCAGTTGTGAGCTCACAATCGGAACATGATAGGGATTCTGGAGAGTTTCGGGTCCCATTGTGTAGTTGTTCTGGACTAACTGTTGATGACATTCAGTCCAAGTTAACCTCGTTGGACTAAAATAGTCATCACATCGTTTTGGGCTGCCCTAAAAGAGAGTATATTATCGGGTGCTCTACGTAGTTCCTCCACATGTTCGCGGTTACTGAGAACGACTGTCCAGTGATAGAGCTCTGCAACCTTGAATGGTGCAGACTTGTGCTAAAACATTGTGACTGAGCATATAAGAAATGTACGAAGTACTAGACTTGCCTTCTCATAGCCTTCTTGCAATATGTCCGGCGCATTGGTCAGATATGTTATGACAGCCCACCATGAGCCGAGCCAGCTACTTGATCCAACTGTTGGGATACCATCAAGCTGGTGAAGCGAGCTAAGATTAAGAAGATAATGATTTCATTGAGTACACTCACCTTGGAAGGTCGGAACAACTTTACGATCACGAATATAGCAGCAGCAATACCCGCGATAGCACAAGTGACACCTGAGATGTTTGTTAGTGGGTGTGGCAGCGGGGAACTCATTAAGGGAAGTTACAGGTGTCACCTGGCATAAAAATGTAGCCCAGGCACTCAGACAGATAGGGATGGAACGAATCTGAAACGCGTGATGCATCAACACATTAGAATAGAAGGGACTGCGACACCCGGATGTAAGTGACTGAGATGAAACAAATTCTGCACATATGGCGCAGTTTATAGAAAATTTGCAACAAAACTATTAGTGCTGATAGTTTTCAAACGCTGCGAAACCTACCTTGCGTTACGTGTGAAACGATTCGAAGTTTCAGATTTCAAGACGCAAGAAGAAGTCCGATACAGACGCTGGCGGACCTGGCGACGACGGTTTGATCTCATGCAACGTTCGTGGACGAGCTAGCCAGCCTGAGGCTAAAGGGTTCGCCTAAGACCCACAGGCAAGCCTCGACTCGAATCAGGCCTCGCCTTGAATCAGAAAAGGTGGTGAGCCTGAACGTGCGGTACATTATGGATACTTCAGCAGATCACACTGGCAGAAGTTCCCTGCAAACAGATTCAATATTCAACCTTCAATTATTCTAGGCCGTGACCTGACTGGCAGGAGAGATCGGACATTGCCGCACTCGTCCCGACTTGCCGGCTACGGTTGCGTGTGAGGCCTCACTGAAGAAAACACTATTTTCAATACCACTGTCCAGCAACAGCAGCCGTACGCGTCTCAAGAACGGGAGTATTATATCTCACACACCATCTGATGGGGGCGTTCAAAGTTATATTTGGTGGCGTCACAAGTTGTTTACTGGTTTGTTTCAATAGGATCAGCCTAGCCCCCATTGCGGCCACATTGCTATCTGGTCCCTCTCTGGGCCAACCCAAACGTCGCGGAGCACAGAAAACGCGGTCGACCCGCTTCACAGGAAGAATCCGCTCCTGATCGGATCCTTGCAGCAATTGGATGGCTACACTGGGTTTACCGGCAACATCAGTTTCACCCTGTACCTTTATCACCATCTCTACAATTCCATTCATCGTGTTGGGATTTGTCCTGTCTTCTTGATTTTCTGATCGTCGTCACGTCACGCAAGATTGCTTACCTCGGAGGCACAATTATTTATCTCCTCTCCCTTTCAGTATGGAACGGTCTCCTCCCTACCTATGCGTCCTGGAAGTCCAACGCCTCCTGCTTGGGTCACCCGTCAGGTTATTGGCGACAAAGAAGGTGAACTTGATTCCTCCTCCATCACCGTAGAATTTGAGCGGGAATATCGCTGGAACAGTGGTTCGCAGTCGTGTTACTCGACGCTCGACATGAGGTGAATGCACGTCCATTCGATTGGGTAACCAACTGATCATTGTTGAAATGCCTTCCAACCAGCCAATGGCAGTTTTTCATTGACATTGTACAAGCGCCGATGACAGTGGTGGCCCACGAGGAGCACGGGGAACACCTAAACGTCCTTTAACGGCGGAGGCCCTAGAACGTCTGCCACCTCTACCCATACCCACGTGTCTTCAGCAGAGGTGACAGAGTGAGTATATCGTAATCCATCCCCGTTGTCGTGCTCTGTCGCACTGACACTCGGCGACAGATTTGCTAATATCGAGACTAGTTCAGTGAACGTCGTGCGTACCATAGTGATTAATATCCATCTGATACATGAAGAGGATGGGCTTATCTTCATTCCCCACCCTCCCTTTCCACGCTTTTACTGATGCTGGCGGACTCGTCAACGATCGTGTGATTGCCTCACGCATTGGAAAAAGGTGTTCATCGACGGGCTGGTTTTCCGAAGCTTCGTCCAAGTCTAGTAGGCAAAAACGTGGCTCGAATCAAAAAGGTCGGTGAGCCTGAAGCTGAATATCCGCTGCATTGAAGATACCTCGACAAATCACGCTCTTCAGTGACCATGTTCCTCGTAACGGAGCATCCATATATCTCGGTTAGTACAGTGATGCGATAATAACAGTTAAACGACACTTTTAGGAAACATATGCATATGTAGATTCATGGAGCCACGGCGATCTTATTTCCTATTCACTCTTTCTTCTAAAGGAACAAGAAACGAAGCAAGAAAGTAGACGGAATGCAAGAGTTGGGGCATACAATACATACGTGAGACCATTCAGTCAACTCTCCTTCTGAATATCACCTTTGCACTCGGATCAGGTACGGTCGCCAACCCCAAATGCAGCGTTCGCGGACGCGTCGCATTGTCCGCCAACTTGACATCATACGTCACCACGACGTGCGCCAACATGGATTTCAGTTCGCTTGCAGCAAAGAAACGTCCCGGGCTAACGAATGTTCAGTGACTTCTCGTAGTCGTCTGAAACAGTGAGATACAGAGAGCATACCACGCGCGTCGACCATGTCCGAAGGGCAAATATTCGGTCGTCGTCGAGACGAATTAATGCTTCACACCTTCGCCCTCCGATTCTCGTAAATCGGCAAATCGGAAAGGCTCGAATGCATGGGCATTTTCGTAGAACACTTCGTCGTAGCGTATGGATCGATAAGCTACAATTATCGTGGTGCCTTTGGTACAAACGTGCCGTCCGAGAATGTGAAGTCTTTCAGCGCCTTACGCATCAGACTCGCTGGTGGGTTGAATAATCAGAATGGCTGACGTATGGAATGAATGCAGAGACACGCACCATTGCCAATGCCTTCGAGACGTTGGCGCTCCCTCATGAAGCTATCTACCTTTCACATCTTGCCCAGTGCAGCTTTCGACCACCCCTCCTTCTCGATGATTGTTTAAACCTCCTCACGAAGAGGTTGGATATACGCTGCTAGATAGAAGAGAGCATGAGTAAAGCTCTGCAATGTGGTGTCACTCAGGTGAGCCAGGATTGTAACATCAATTCGAAGCGTACCTGGGACGATGTCTAACCGCAGAATTGAAGATCTCAACATCACAAGTATGAGGAGATGATATGGGTCAAGCCTGTTGGACATGGGCCGGTGAGTCGACTCGACGCCGACTATCAAACCTTACAACGGACTACACCGACACCGCGAACACTACACTGTCACATTGACCTTCTTCTGGTCCTTCCTCGTTAAAAGCTTGACGATCCATTACCTAAACCATTTGAACCTCTTAAAGTTTGACAATCAGATCCTCGTTGCGACGAAGATGACTCCAGGGACGCACCTACCACAACTTACAAGGTGGGTGACATTCCGTTTATAAGGAGGGATGCGAATGGACCCAGGGGCGGGGTCGGGCTGGGGTCACAAGGTTCGATGCTCGACTCGGACTTCTTTGATCTTGGGAGTGTCATAGTGGTCGTCAGTTTCTAGTAAAATGAAGTGAAGATGCTCGCAAGCAGGACAGCGATCGAAATTCCTTGTGTCGATGATGACAATGCAATGCCCATTGCCAAGCTGGGTTTCCAAAAGGCTTGCCTAAGTCTAGTGAGCAAGCTGCAGGTCGATTCAAAGAAGGTTGGTCAGCGTGGGACACGGCTGATAATGCGCTGCGCTGCAGTGTGATGGAGCCTCGGCAGCCTTATATCCAGTCGAATATTTCTGATGAAAAATAAATAAACAGAAAAGAGACAATTTAGTACAAGAATTGGAGCATGTAATACATGGATAAGGGTGTCTTTCAGTCAACCCTCCTTCTGAACATCACCTCTGCACTCGGATGAGGTATGGCCGCCAACCCGAAATGCAGTGTTGGGGGACGTGTCGCATTGTCCGCCAACTTGACATCATACGTCACCACGACGTGCGCCAACATGGATTTCAGTTCGTTTGCAGCAAAGAAACGTCCCGGGCTAACAAATAGTTAGTGACTTTTCATAGTCATCGAAACAGCGAGATAGAAAGAGCATACCACGCATGTCGACCATGTCCAAAGGGTAAATACTCGGTCGCTGTCGAGATGAAATGATGCTTCACACCCTCACCCTCCAATTCTCGCAAGTCGGCAAATCGGAAGGGCTCGAATGCATGGGCGTTGTCGTAGAAGGCTTCATCATAGTGTATGGATCGAGCAGCTACCATAATCATGGTGCCTTTGGGTACAAACGTGCTGTCCGAGAACGTGAAGTCTTTCAATGCCTTACGCATCAGACTCGCTGGTGTGAACAATCAGAATAACTGACATATGGAATGAATGCAGAGACACGTACTGCTGCCGCTGCCTTCAAGACGTTGGCACTCCTTCATGAAGCTATCTACTTTTCGCATCTTGCCCAGCGCAGCCTTTGACCATCCCTCCTTCTCGATGATTGTTTCAACTTCCTCGCGAAGAGGTTGGATATACTGAGGATTTGCTGCGAGGTAGAAGAGTGCATGGGTGAAACCCTGTCATGTGGCATCAATCAGGCGAGTCTAAGCTGCAACATCAATTCGATGCGTACGTGGGAAGACGTCTAACAAAGGTGTCAGCACGAGAAGTATACCAAGGGATAAGATCGGGACCTACGTGGATAGCCGCAACATTGATAAGCATTATACGAGTTGTCAAGTGATCCACTGTCAACTCTGGACCCTCTGCCTCTTCCATCAACCATGATAGAAAATCGTTCTGCGAAGAAACAAATATTGAGTGCCGATATCGTCTGCAAATGAGATCGACCAACAGGCTTGTCGGCCCACTCCTTCCCATACTCATTGAGCAATCTCAGCCGCTCCTCAATTATTGGTCCAAGAAGGTTCCTTCCACGCTGCTGGCTTAGATGAACACTAGTAAATAGCCGAACAGCTATTCTGTCACTATGTTAAAAGTTATGCCTCAAACAGGTGACTGCAAGCGACCTACGGCTTCAACAAGTCCGGGAAAAACCGGATGATAGCCGCTCCTCTCATGACATCGATGCTATACTGAATGTTGAGATCTATCCAGTCAGGATCACAGCCTAGAGCGATTGAAATAAGAACCAAACAAAAGGGACACCATGGGAATGCTCACACAATGGGAGACCGACAAACGCTCTGTTGCTCGTTCTGCAGACTACCTTTTGCACACTGTTGAGCCCCGGGACACTCTTCCATTCTGGTTGTTCCAAACATTCATAATAGTGCACAAGAATGAGGGCAGGATGCTCACCGTTTCCCGTGAGATCCAGCACGTCATGAAAAGCAGTACTGATCTCATCTCTGATTTCTGGATACAAGGCCCCGATATTCCGAGTCAGTTGTGAGCTCACCATCGGAATAAGATTATCAGCCTCGGGTCCCATTGTATACTCGTTCTGGATTACCTGTTGGTGACACTCAGTACAAGTCAACTTCATCAGACTAGAATAATCATCACATCATTTTTGGCCGCCGTAAAAGAGAGTATGTCATTGGGCGCTCTCCGTAATTCTTCCACATGCTTGCGGCTGCTGAGGATGACTATCCAGCCGTGGAGGTCTGCAACCTTGAATGGTGCAGACTTGTACTAGAGCACTGCGAGTGAGCATGTACGAAATGTAGGAAATACCGGACTTGCCTTCTCATACCCTTCTTGTAATTTGTCTTTCGCATTGGTCAGATGCGTTAAACCGTCCCACCATGAGCCGAGCCAGCTACTCGATCCAACTGTTGGTATATCATCGAGCTGGGGAAGCGAGATAAGAGTGAGGAAGGCAAGCGTTTTATTAATGACTACACTCACCTTGGAAGGTTCGATCAACTTTATGACCACGAATATAGCGGCAGCAACACCCGCGATACTACAAGTGACCCCTGAGATGTTTGCTAGTGGGTGCGGCAGCGGCGGAAAATTCATTGGGGGAAATTACTTTCGAGAACTTCCTGGTGTCACTTCATGTGCTCAGCTGGCAGATATGTACGGAACGAATCTGAAACGTGTGATGCCTCAACAAATCAGAATACATAGAAGGGGCTGCGGTATCAAGAGAAGTCACGGAGGTGAAACAAATTTTGCGCACATGGTGTCCCATGATACCACAAAAAATGATGCAATTGATGAAAAATTGCAATGAATCTATTTGTGTTGATATTTTGCCACATGTTCCAGGATTTACCCTGCGAAACTCACCATGTGTTCAAGTTTTGAACGGCCCGATGTTTCGAATTTCATGACGAAAGAAGAAGCCTGATACTGACGCTGGCCGGCCGAGTTTGACAATATCCGTTTGATCTCCTCATGATGCAACGGTGATCTGGCACGAGCTACAGGGAGGGTTTTCCCAAGTCTAGCAGGCAAGCCTTGGCTGGATTCCAAGTCAGGCTCGAATTTGAATTAGTTGAAGAGGTGAGTACTTGAGTCTGAAATCCCAGCTGAACATGCGCCACGAAGTTGCTTGAACTGAGTCAACGTGGTGACAGATCACGCTCTTCCGTGACAAGCTCCACGCAAACAGAGTATCGATCTATCAGATTCCATCTCACTTACGACCGACGCTTTTGATTCACGTATGTAGATTCAGTGACCGTCGGAACCTTCTTTCCCGTACACACTTGTAAAAAAGACGAGAAAAAGAAAAAGATCCAACTAGAACATTGGAGCATGCAATACAGGAGAATGATTCAGTCAGCCCTCCTTCTGAACATAACCTCTGCATTCGGATCAGGCATCAGTACCGTCGCAAAATGCAGCGTTCGCGGACGCGTCGCGTGGGCCCTCAATTTGACATCATATATCATCACGATGTGGGCCAACATGGATTTCAGCTCGCTTGCAGCAAAGAAACGTCCCGGGCTAACATACAGTCGGTGAATCTCTATGGTCATTGGAGTCAGGGAGAAAGACCATACCACGCATAGCGACCATGTCCAAAGGGCAAATACTCTGTCGTCGTCGATGTAAATTGATACTTGACACCTGCGTCGTCCTCTTCATGCAAGTCTGCAAATCGGAAGGGCTCGAATGCGTGAGCGTTTTCGTAGAACGTTCCATCATGGTGGATAGAACGCATGGGTGTGACGATTACGGTGCCTTTTGGTACAAACGTGCCGTCTGAGAATGTGAAATCTTTCAATGCCTTGCGCAGCAGCCCCACTAGTGGGTTGAAGAATCTGAGTAGATGACGCATCGAATGATTGTAGAGACACATACCACTAGAAAAGCCTTCGACGCGTTGGCACTCCTTGATGAAGCTGTCTATTTTTCGCATCTTGCCCAGTGCAGCCTTCGACCATCCCTCCTTCTTAGTGATCGCTTCAACTTCCTCACGAAGAGGCTGGATGTATCGAGGATTTGCTGCGAGATGGAAGAGTGCATGAGTGAAGCTCTGTCGTGTGTTGTCCATCAGGCGAGTCAGGGTTGCAATATGAATTTGAAACGTACGATGGAAGTCGTCTAATCGCAAAATTGAAAGATCTGAACGTCAGAAGTCTATGACGATACAACATCGGGACCTACGTGGGTAGCCGCAACATTCAGGGCCAATATACGAGTTGTCAAGCACCTTATCGTCAACTCCGGACCCTCTGCCTCTTCCATCAACCATGATAGAAGGTCATTCTGTCAAGAATGAGTGCAGATATCATCTGTGAACGTGATTGACCAACGGGCTTGTCGGTCCATTCATTCCCATGCTCATTGAGCGATCTCAGCCGCTCCTCGATTATTGGTCCAAGAAGGTTCCTTCCACGCTGCTGGCTTTGATGAATGCTCGTAAAAAATCGAACCGCTGTTCTGTCACTATGGTGAGAGCTACGCCTCGGACAAGCGACTGCAAACCACCTACGGCTTCAGTGAGTCTGGGAACAGCCGGATGATAGTCGCTCCTGTAACGACCTTGAGGGTATATTGAATATTGAGATTTATCCAGTCAGGGTCACGGCCTAGAACAATTGAAGTATAAAACAAAGAAAAGGGGGAGGACAGCAATGCTCACACAATGGGAGTCCGACAAATGCTCTGTTGTTCGTTCTGCAGACTACCTTTTGCACGCTGCTGAGTGCTGACACACTCTTCCATTCTGGGTATTCCAGACATACGTCAACAGTCCACATGCACGGGAGCGAGGTGTTCACCATTGCCCCTGAGATCCAGCACGTCATCAAAGGCCATGGCAATCTCGTTTCTCATTTCCGGAAACAAGGCTTCAATATTCCGAGTCAGTCGTAAGCGCACAATCGGAACATGATAAGGGTTGTGGTAAATTTCAGGTCCTATTGTGTACTTTTGCTGAAGGACCTGTCGGTGACATTCAGTACAGGTTAATCTCACCGGAAGAAAATAGTTGTTCACATCATTTACGGCTACCGCGAAGGAGAGTGCGTCATCGGGTGCCCTCCGCAGCTCTTCCACATGCTCGCGGCTACTGAGAACGACTGTCCAGCGGTAGAACTCTGCAACCTTGAATGGGGCAGACTTGTACTGGAACACTGAGTGAACATATATGAAATATGGGAAGCTCCAGACTTGCCTTCTCGTACCCTTCTTGTAAAATGTCCGGCGCGTTCATCAGATATTTCAAACTAGCCCACCACGAACCGAGCCAGCTACTAGACCCAACTGTGGGAATAGCATCAAGCTGGGAATATGTGTCAGGGTTGAGAAGAGCAAGTGTTTCGGAATACTACACCCACCGTAGAAGGCCAGGACAATTTTACAATGACGATAAGGGCAGCGACGGCGACAATATAACCTGAGATGCTCCCCAGTAGGTTGAGCAGTGGAGAACTCATTAAGGAAGAAGTTAGTTGACACGCATGACAGCCATGAACTGACATAAATAAGTAGTCCATGCACTCTGAAAGACTCGTATGGCAAGAATATGAAACTTGCCAACGCGTGATACACCAGCCGGTTGTAGCACAGGGGCTCTGCAGCACCCCTGTTTGTCGGACGGAAATGACTATATGAAGACCGGATGGCCTGTCAGGTTGTCGCCCGGGAGGGGAATGCGGGAGAGCCGGATCTTCGATGTGGACCTACAAGGCAGCGAGATAAGGGCGCTGTGTCAAGTAAACATGAAGGGAAAGTAACCTTGGAGTTTGGCGGTGCCGCAATACGCCAATGTGCAAATGATAGTGTCCGTTGTGCATGTGGCGGCCAAGTATAGTAGGCGTCAAGTAGGAGGTGTCATGCTGAAACAAACTCAGCAGCCCGAGCTGCCAGTTAGATGGATTCTGAGACAGTAGACATGTCATACCGTGAGACGTACATGCAGACTGTAACTGGACCCCGTATCAGAGTGATAGGACATCGCAGTGATAATGAGCGATGAGACTGCGGCGGTAGGCCTGAGATTACTAGATCTGAACGGTCTGGAAACTTGAATAAAACAATGATGGCTTAGTATGTGTGGTGAGTTTGAATCCCAGCTAAACATGCGTTACGTCAGTGCGGATACCTCAGCAGACAGTGACGCTCTTCCTGACCTGACAGCTCCGAGTCCTCGCAAACAGAGCATCAATGTTAAGTATCTACTGCATTTCTACCAGCGGAAAGTCATCCACTCTGCGCAACACGAGTCAACAGAAACATCTTGTCCCTTGGCATTTCGACACCGACAGTTGCATACCGTAGAGGGTGTCAACGAATGCCGGGGCGTACTAGCAGCTCTGTGGAGTGATTGAGTAATGCTGACAGTTCAGTAAGACCAAACACTGGCGAGCGTACTCGACACCACTGGCCGCTCTAACTTTGTGTTCGCAGTCGCATTCCATCCCGACGGAAGAAAATTATTGGGCAGGACCGGGATTAAAAAAGTTCCATTCTATCGTCCTAGTTGCCAATGGCAAATTGAGGACAGGGATATGGTCGATTGCCCTTTCACCGGACAGTGGCTATCTAATGAGTGGTCGATACGACGGGAAAATTGTCGTGATCTCGGCAAGATCCTCGCAGACTCCTATGGTCTATTCCATGCATGTATTTCTGTCTTCCTGGCCCTTGCATGTCTGATAAGTTGCTCTAACTCTCACGTTGACAACTATCTAGGTACCTATTTACGAGGAAGCGCAACAAGACGAGCGGCCTTCGATATCTGGCAGTTACGACAGCAAAGTACGTGACTCCACCACAGCAGGATTTTGTCATTGCGTCACCAAAGAGTTGTGTGCTGACTCCGTCTTTGTATACGTACACCAGGCAGATCCTGAGGGGTGCGGTCAACTCGGATCTGAGGGCCACAGACCCACATCGACGCCATCGATGGTGACCTCCTCTACGTACGAGTTCGTTCCCCCCTCGAACCGGGTTCTCATGATACGATAGGTTGAGATGCCGTCGGGCGCTCCCTCTCCTCAATTATTCGACTTTGTGATTTTTTCATTCTCCTCTTACATCCGTGTTGACACTGCTGCAGCCACTGTCACCAACCTCTTCTACCGATCCCCGGGTGGACGAGGTACTGCCAGTTGGATCATATCACAGCAATTGGATGACCCACCAGTAACCGCACCTCCAGAAACACGTCAAGAGGCAAACCTCGGGTCATTCAAGGCCAATATGATCAATGGGTGGCTACAGACGAGGCTGAGGAAGAGTAACAAGGACCCGGCGTCATATAAGCCCGATCGACTTTCCGGAAAGTCACACAAGCCTGCTGATCATCGATCTCCTTCCCACCACCAGCAAGAGTGAATGCCACGATTGAGGGACCTTCGACGATGGCTACAGGTCAACGTAAGCGAGTGAGTGTTTTCCTTCATAGACGCTCGGATGCGGTGTGTCTAACATATCGTAGCGAGCAGTCGCAAAAACCATCAGACGACCACAGGTTCGTTGTTCTCCAAATCTGTATGCAGGGACTCATCACACATTGCAGGATAAATCACATAGCAAGACATCTATTCCTAAGAAGCCGAACGAAAACGCTTCTCGTAGCGGACAACATGCTACGGATACGAGGAATGCAGACCCAGTACGTCTCGTTCTGGCAATGATGGACCTCATCACGATAGCTCACGCCCATACTAATCACAGCGAGTAAGTAATCCACCTCATCCCTCGGCCACGGAGGTTCGGCTGACGGTGCGCATTAGCTTCCATTGACCTACTTCATTCGACTTAGATCAGTATCCACAAGAACCAGGTTACTCTACCCTTGCGATCACGTTCCCCGCATGGTGGTTGCGTTTTCGCCCAGGTGCACATGATGGGACACATTCGGAGAGACATAGGAAGGGCGAAAACACCAATCTGGGCATATATGTAAATGTGACGTGGCTTGGGCGTGTGCGCAAACGTATATTCGACGGGAATCTGACCGCGCCTTTTATGAGAACGTATGGGATTTTGTGTGGGGTATGTCGCGAGTTGGTCTAATGCAGATGATACACTCGTCGTGAACGCAGTCCTGGAGTCGAGACACGACGAGCAGTCGAGATCAGAGTAAGATTTAGATCGGGCGCTAAAGACACAAGGCAGTGCGCGAACGGACCATATTGAGAATGGGGAAACGTGTGGATGGAGAAAATTTGCGTATCACGAGTAAACCGGAACACCTTGTTCTTCCTCTCTTCAAAGTCAACAACTGTGCACCATTCGTGAGGATGTCGTCGACGAATACCGGTGTGTAGCAGCTCTACGCAGTGATTGAGTGACGCTGACTATTCGGTAAGACCAAATGATCGTTCTTAACACCGGTAGCTCTGGACATGTACTCGCGCTCGCATTCCACCCCGACGGAAAGCATCTTCTGGGCGGGTATAATGGTGGGATTCAACGATGGCAACTTACAGACGGTCAAGAGGTGGGTAAGCAAACGGGAATGCAGTTGCGCGCTATTTCTGTTTCGAGGGATCGAAAGTGGATAGTGTGTGGGACCTTCGATGGGGCGAGCGTATGGGATGGAGAGCTGCGTAAAAAGGCCATCGACGTAGAGGGCAAAAACGGGGTATGGGCGGTTGATGTTTCCCCAGATTCGATCAGGTTTGCCACTGGGACTCACCACCAAAAAGTGACCATATGGAACATCGAAACTGGGGAGAGACTCGTTGGCCCGCTTGATCATGACAATGGGCCCGGCAGTATTGCTGCCATCAAGTTCTCCCCGCGCGGCGAACAAATCGCCACTGCCTGCTTTGGTGGCGGGTCAATCCGCATTTTCGACAGTCACGACGGCAGCGAGCTCATCAAAATCAAGTCCACCACACCCACAAGTGCATTCTCTGCAAATGCAATCACCCTGCTTGCGTGGTCAAGTGACGGTCAACAGATTTTCGCCGCATCGAAGGGCAACAAAATCAGGTGTTTCAATGTGTCCACTGGGTCACAGCTTGCAGAATCATTGCAGATTCTACCTAATCACAACGATAGAGACGATGTTTACTCTATTGCTCTAGCCGCCAATGGCAAATTTATTGCCACCTTTGCAGACCGTTTCATCTCCCTCCTGGACATATCGACGTTGACTCGAATTTGCCCTG
>JBBPLK010000239.1:0-32336 GCA_038089735.1 Exsudoporus frostii
ACTTTGCCTCGAACGACCCCGACAAATTGTGATGTAGATCTGGAAAGGTGGTCAGTCCGTGTCTGCCATCGGATAACCACTGTGATGGGAAGTACCAACCCTGACGAATAGCAGTCGCTGGTGCTGGCGCTGGCATTGGTGCTGGTGCTTCTGGTGCTTTCAAAATGGCTGGCGAAATGTTTGGGTCGTTAGCAGACGACGGGCATGAGTACCAGACACGCACCGAGTTTTCTGATCTCGCGATACGATTTGCTCTCCCAAGCCGAATCGAGCATATCTCGCAACACTTCATTGGTCTTGATCAGTTTTACTAAACTGTGTTTTCTATCCAAGTGACCGTTGGAGTGTTCAATGATAGCATCAAGGAGGGCGATATAATGAAAGTTGGAAGTGAGCTTGGAGACGCCATCCAAATCATCTTCAACGGCTTTATCTACTGCCCTGTCGAGTTCGTCATGAGTAGCGGCGTCGAAGCGATCTGGGATACTGTCGAGGGACATGTCGTGGAGTTGTTGTACTAAGCCATTTGACGAGGCGCCTTTATATCGCTGGCGGAGCACCTACAATCGGTAGACCACAATCTATGATCCACAGCATGTGCACCTGCCAGTCATTGTTCACCACAATTGGACGACGATCGTTGCTGTGGGCCACCTTTCCAATAAACTCCGACTCAAAGGAAAGCCGCTGTCGCTCTCCAGTAAGCGACGCACTCTGCTAAGACACATCCATCAGGGTCACGCTCAGCTCGGTCATGAGCGTCGCAACTTTCGATGTATCTCTGGTGGTGATCACAATGTTCGGAGATGTCTCGCTTCGGAGGCTGGAGCTACTGCCACCAGGCTTTGCTAGGGGTGTAGCCAGATGGCGACACCCTTTAACTTCGTTGCACGAGCTGATCTTCAAGGCATACGAAAAAATGGCAAGGCACATCCCATTCGTGTGGTTCGGCCAGCCCGACCCGTCCGAAACGGAAGTGATGACACACGAGCCATGCCCTGGACGTTCACCTCTTCCTCCACACCGCCGCGCGGCACCGGAAATCCTTCCTGGAAGAAAAGCGTAGGTTGTCCAGACCGAGGTACTCTCAGAGGGGATGCAAGGGAGTTGCTGTGGACATCAAGATCCTCACCCAAGTCAGGCGAAAGTTCACTTCGTCGAATGCACACAAATGCGTTGAAGACATTCTAGTACCTATAAAATTGTTGCGAAAACCGAAACCGAGGATACGAACCCAGATCCGTGTTCCGTGAAAGACATCCTCTCAGTTCGAGAGAGGTTCCCTGGCTCGCGTAAATGGCATGCCACGGAAAACATATCTATTAGCAATGTCGATAACGAATCGTAGGCAACTTTTTTTGGCTTATACTGCTTCTCGCTTTCGAGGGGTCGCACGAAGGATGTCGTCCACCCTGTGATCGATTGAGTCATCGAGGATATACAACGAACGTATTACAAACCGAATGATCATCTCCGCGGCCTCGGTCGCACTGATGACGACCTGCTGTTTCAGCTTGTAACTCTCCGTGACGCCAAGAGCCTTCATCGAGCCGATCGTACCCTCGTTCATGTCTGCGAGGACATGTGTATCAACCAAGGGGGAAGAACTGCGTGACTACGTACCAAGCCCAGCGTCGGACTGACCCTCATAGTGCGCCGCTCGCAACCGCGCTACAAGGTCGCTCGAGTCGTACCCGGCGTTATCGGCCAAGATAGTAGGAATTTGCCTGAGCGCCCGCCCGAACGCCTCTGCTGCGATAGCCTTCTTGCCCTTGACCTTCCGTGCTGCCTCATCAACTACACAGCTCATCAACATCTCGGAACATCCACCACCAAGGACAATCCGGGTTTCCTTCACTGTTTGTGACAATACCGAGAGTGCGTCGTGCAGAGAGCGTTCAGCTTCGTCGACCATCTGGTTCGTGGAACCCCGAAGGACTATGGTGCATGCCTCGCCCGCAGCAACGCCAGAGAATTTGATGAGCTACGCCTCTCGATCAGGGAAGGGATATTATCAAGCGTTTGTCTCATTACCTTGTCCTCGCCGATGATGATCTCCTCGATCAACTCGCACCTCCCAAGTTTCACAAGATCAGGCCGATCGAACGTACTCGCAATCTCACCACCAGTCACGAGTGACAGACGCTCCACGCCCTCGAAATCTGCATGCTCGATGACCAAGATGCCTTTCTCCGCAAGAAGAGACTCGGGGTAGTTGTATATAAGTTGCCGGTTGATGAAACAATTGATGCCGTGGGCTGCGATAGCTTCCACTTTTGCCTTCATCTTTTCTCGTTCTGCGCGCTCGAGTTCAGCAAGTTTACCCGTAGAGTCAACCTTTACACGAGCGCCAAAGACTTTGATCTTGTCGGTATCCATGGCTAACAACGTTGTCCATCAACATGGAAAATTCAGCGGTGTGGATGGCTCACAAGTGTTGGCGATCAAAATCTTGACGTTCTCCATCCGCTTCGGCGAGTTGACCGCGATCGATTTATCAAGAATAAAGCCTGTCATATCATCAGAGATATGCTCCTTAGACATAAACGAGTATCCCCACCTTCGTCAAGATATGAATCAGTTAGCTTCCCACCGACCTTTTTGATGATCTGGATGTGCTCAAGGTCTATCGAGCCCTAGCAGGATCACGGTCAGGCCAAGCTCAGGTGTTCTGCACGTAATATGCCTACCTTCAGACGAAGGACGGCATCGACAGCAAGGTTCGCAAAGTAATTCTTGTCCTGGGAGAGCACTTTTGATGACAGGGTCGTCCGGGCGATGTTGAACAAGTCTTGACGGAACTGTGCAGCATCGGATCTATAAAGTGTGAAAAATCATGAGACACAAAGTAACACCAGAAACATGTACGTCGTGGGCGTACGCGTGATCCACTGCCGCCTTCTGCAACGCGTCCAAAGCCGCCCTGCTTGCTAGCCGATACCCCTCAATGATCGTTTGGGGATGGATTTTCATCGCGATCAACTTCTCCGCCTCTCTCAGCAGTTCCGAGGCCAAAACACAAACAGACGTCGTCCCATCTCCGACTTCGTCATCCTGGACTTTTGAGATGTTGACGAGGATCTTGGCGGCTGCGTTGTCGAGTTGAATGGATTTAAGAATCGTGGCACCGTCGTTTGTCACACTTATGTCTCCTGTCGAAGCCGATTGCAGGATCTTGTTCATGCCCTTGGGCCCAAGGGTAGACTTGACAAGATCGCCGACAGCGAGGGCGCCAACAAAAGAGGAGAGACGCGCATTTTCGGCCTTTTCTTCCGTTGCCTGGTAAAAACGCGGTCAGCATCGCGCATTAAATGTCGTTTTTTCGAAACTGGTTACTTCGTCGCCGAAAATCTGCATCGACATTGTTGTGTATGTTTTCGAGTGAGGGTGATCTTGATACCACTCTCAGCACTGCAGTACGTAATTAGTTGGTTGTGTTAGTCCTCGACAGCCACATCTACATTCAAACTCATTTATATACTTAACGTGAACCATCTCTAAGTAGATATAATGCAGCTCCTCACTCGTTCTAGGCAACGGTATCATCTAATCGGCAGAAGCCCTCTCAACTACCTCCCGAACCTTGGCCCCATCCGCAGCCCAAGACGGCCTCGGCAACTTGAACGCATCGCCAACCCGCGCGTACGAATTATCGCCCAAACGTGCGACCGGCTTGAACTTGGTAATGTCCACCGTCCCGCGCTCGTTCAACATATCATTGCGGACGTGAATGTATTTCACGTGTGCGAGGATGAGGGTGGTGGTGCATGCACCCGAGGTGGGGTCGATGATGGGAGTGGTCTGGTACAGTTGGCATTCCATACTGAACGCGCTTTCTCTCACCCGTGGGGCTTTGACGTGCGTCTGATCATGCGCCAAGAGTCATTCAGTCACGTCGACCAGACACAGCGGGCAATGGGCAGCTATGGACTCTACGTACGCTGGGAAGCTTCGTGAGTCCGCTGAAGGACCACTCGCTCACGTCCGGGGGTGCATCGATCGACGTGGCATTGGCGAGCTCGATAAAGGGTTCGCTGATGATGTTGACGACGAAGCCGCCCGTGCTATTCTTGACGTTGTCGGTCGTGTCCTTGAGCCTGTCTGGTGCCGCATTGAGACAAGAGAATGCGACGACGGGGGGCCAGTTGCTAATCTGGATGTGGACGACATGGGTATGAATGTCGATCCAGGCACGGAAAATAAAGGCGTATTGGTATAATTGGGTGCATCGGAATGCGGGTTTGGTGCCTGTGACTCACCATTCCAAACCAGCTGTGGTAAACGACGATCAGGATCAGAATCAGTTTGACGGGGCCACATTATCGGAGCGCAAGGCTGTTACTACCTGAACAAGGCCAAGTTCTCCACGCCTCCTTCTGAGATGGTAGAAACGAGGGCGATAGGCCGCGGAACAACGCCACTGATCATGAGGGCGTACAATTTGCTATGGATTGGATCGAGTTCCGCTTCACCCATTAATCGCGATGGCTCAAACTCTCAAAGGGGGATAAAGTTCCTTACTTTGGATCCTCTTCTGCGGTAGCGACGGTCTTCCATCCTTGTCTCTCTCCCTCCATCCATTCCCGACCGTCGGGCGTACTGTCGATCTTCTGGCACCACGACCAGGTGGGGTTGGGTGCGTGGGTGTACTTGCTACTGAAGTTGCGGTCAAAGGAGGGCAAGGACATCTTCTTGTTGTTACCCTGCGGTGTCGGTGGTAGATGGGCTTGATACGTTCAATAATTCAGTTTGTGGTCATGCATTGATGAGTGGCGCCCCCACAACTCTTGGCAGGGCCTCTGGATGACTTACCTGGGTTGGCAGAGACGTGCTGGGACAGCGACCGGATAGCGAGTCGGATGGTGCTCCGGAGACCGCCGTGTCCATGGCTTTTGTGGCGGATGAGACCGGCGATGCCGAGCATGGTCAGGGCAAACGTTCGATTGCAAACCGACTCCCGCAACTGCAAGCGCGAGAACTGCAAGGCACACGGTAACTCACGCTGGACTGAAATCTCGATGGCTACTGTCACCGGCCGGAGCTGCAAATCGACAGAGCAACAACAGTAGGAGATGCTAATCTATTTTGTTCCAAATCGACGAGAATCAGATCCATCAGATCTTCAAGTAAGAACAACACTCTCTCGCCATCGCATGCACTTGGGGAAGCCAACGGTTGCACCTAAAAGTCCAACACACGCTAGCGCTACGTTGGAATGTCTGGAACATTTTTCCAAGGCCCCACGTTAATTCGCACGTTTGGGAGGGAGGCAAGATGATGCAGCTTGTCGGCACAGATCCTCGACACGCCCATCGGTTGACGTGTGCAAATGCACGGCGACGTTTTCTCTGTCGCATACAGCCATGGCACGAGCACACACTCGCCAGCGGACCCTCGTCGACTGTAGATGCTGGGCGCCGAGCATTCCAAGCGGAGATCCAAAAACACTGTCCAACGCCCCTCGAATCCTGCTGGGAGAAACTCAACGCATTTGCGCCGGCATTTCTCTGGCACGCCAAGCTCTTGGTGGTTCCTTTCATTTCTATCCTCAGTTGAACGTATGGTATTTTCCCGCCTTTCTGTGCACTTTGATCTCATCCTGTCGGAATGCATCAACTATATTAGCTTCATACCAAGTGTTCGCAACTCCGATGCGTACTGCAAGTAGGGCACGGAAACCGGCGGGAAGCCTGGTATGACGTTCTGATAAATTCTGTCCCTCATGACCCTTATTTGGTTAGACAAGGTCCCTCTAATGGTATCCCTCCAACGCAAATCTGTGTCTCTAGAGCCGATGTATAGCTTCCTCCACTTTGCTCTCCTCTGTGGCCCAGACAGGGCGGGATAACCTGAATGCATCGCCCACTCGAGCGTAGGATATATCTCCCATACGCGCGATGGGCTTGAATTTGGTGAGATCCATCGTCCCACGTTCGGTCAACATATCGTTGCGAACGTGAATATACTTGACGTGCGCCAGCACGAGGGTACTCGTGCATTCTCCGCTTTCAGGGTGGACGATATCGATCGCTTGGAAAAGTTCGCATTCCATGCTAAATGCGCTCTCCTTGACCCTGGATGCCTTGACGTGCACCTGCGATACAGGATCAGCCCAAGAGTTCGAGACGAGAGACTCGGAAAACTATGCTACAGTGGGTGCTTTGGTCAGTCCGCTGATGGACCACTCGTCAAACCCCGGTGGGGCGTCTATCGACGTGACGTTCGCATTCTGTACGAATGGTTCACTGATGATGTTAACTGTGAAGCCGCCCTTGCTGTTCTTGACATTGTTTGTCGTATCCTTGACCCGGGCAGGTCCATTTGAGCAACAAAAGGACACGAGGGGCGGCCAGTTGGTCACCTGGACGCCAAGCGTTAGCAGGTGTACCCGGGGTCGTATAATGTGTCTGCCAAGAGAGTGACACACCATATTGAACCAGCTGCATGAACGACAGACACAATGATCAATAGGCTGTACAGGATCGGGAGGCGATGACTGTCATGCACCTAAAGGGTGCCAAGTTCTCAACGCCATCCTCAGAGATGGTAGAGACAAAGGCGATGGGCCTCGGCACGATGCCGCTAATCATGAGCGTGTACAGCTTGCTGTGGTACAATGTTCGAGCTAAGTTGCATCGATCACATGAGATCTACGTGGGTGCCTTACGAACGATCGTGCTCTGCGGTGTTGATGATCTTCCATCCTTGTTCTTCTCCTTCCAACCATGCACGGCCAGCAGGCGTACTGTCGACCTGTTGGCAATAAGACCACGCCGGGTTTGGTGGTTCGGTGAACTTGGATTGAGTGTCGTGGTCGAAAGGTGGAAGCGACATCTTGAATCAGCCTCGACGTACGAGCTCTGTAACTTGCTTATCTGCTGAGCGATTGCTGACTGAAACCTAGGGCTGTGTGTTCGCTTCCGACGTTCCCGCGAACACTGAGCTGTCCTCCATTAGGAGACAGTTCCTAGAAGGGAAATCAAGGGTCGATGAAATCTGAGGCAGGCTTCTCAAAAAACTCGCAGACGGGCGCGCCCAACGGTGGCATGGGTTGGTAGGAGCGCCTTCCATCCCTGGAGCGCGTTCCGAACTCGTGTCGACCCTAAGTGGGCGGACGTTCCATGTTGTGATACGCCACCAGAGCATGTCGTGAGCATCTGCCAAGCATATTAAAGAGAAACACAGTCAACGAGATGGAGTCGCTACGTGCTTTTTCTTTCCTCCTTCTGTGCTCTCCGACAACGCGCGACGATGGGTGACTCGGTCGTAGCGGATAATTCGTCCGTCTGGTTCCCTACCTTGGAGGCCATCCAGCTCGCCAACTGGTGTGATGGTATTTCTCTCTCCCTTATCCGCTGGGTGTACCGTGTATCACTCTCATTTACTCGACTTGCAGCGGCTGCCGTTGCGTTGGTTTGTTATGACTCTGGTGCGTGCCTCCCCGAACACACATTTACATTTACTGAGCACGTGCGTCCTCGAAACAGTCCTCATGTTTCCAAGAGAGGTGAGTCTCACGACGTAGGGTTACCCGAGCGATACTCAGACCAACATAGGTGGAATACATTTGGGTACGCCCTCGAGCGAGATCGCATTCACGCTTTTGCGCTCAAGGTGGAGCCGTTGACCCTTTGTCCAGAAAAAAAGGTGGTCGCTCATGTCGACATTTTACGTGATTGTACGTGCAACACTCTAATTCCGGTCGATGTCGTGCCCTGAATCGCGCCCTGACGCGCCCATGACAGGTCCGTTATTTTGGGATAGCTCTTGCGCTGTAAGCGGTCCCCTATTATCTGAACCATGAAGTCCTCTGACTAGAAGGATCCAGGAGCTTTTGGGCATGTGAGTGTGTCATCTATCAGAAAGATATGCACGCATGAACGTCGGCGTACAGTCAACGCAAACATTCAAATGTCACCATCCGTAAGTCTGTCAGCCTCTCACGATGAACGTGGTATTGATCTTGTACTGTAGGCGTATGTTGACATTCATACTACATGCGATCATAACTAAAGGAATGGCATACTTCTGAATTGCAGATGTAGGAGCAATTCTTACGATGGAACTACTTTTTCCATTGATGCACTTGTGTAGGTGTTGCGGTCGACAGGCTTCTCAACTTTGGTGCCTTCGTGGATGCGATCGTAGGGGATGGTCAGTACCTACGACAGAGGTGTGACTGCACTCTGACACCACAGATCCCAGTCATCATGGCCATGCGCATATATGCCATGTATCTGGGTTCGAGGATGGTCCTAGGCATCTTGGTCGCAATAATATTAACAAGAGTCATTCTCGGGCTCGTCATCGCGATTGTCATCTTTGGTCCACGAAGCGGAATCGCTGGTACGTTTTTACTGTTTATGTTTTCGTTCACTGTTGGACTGACATCGAGGACGCCCGAAAAAAAAAAACAGCGACCGAATGGATCCTTTCTGGGATTTATGTCTGCGGTCCGAGCGTCGACACGACCAGCCCGCTTCCATTCGCATGGGACATCCTCGCCATCGTCGTCAGCTCGATCTTATTTTTGCTCGCCATGGGACGCTTCTTTAAGAATGCCTTTGATATGCGACGGATATTCAACAAGCGCAAGGTCAACGACCTGATGGCCGTGCTCGCCAGAGACAGCATCGTCTATTTCTTTTTGTACGTTTTCATTTTATTTCATTTTACTTTATTCGTTCGGTTGGGTGGGCGTGGGCTGATCGGAGTGTTGTTTAGAAACTTGCTCGCGACGGTCTTGTTGATGATCTCCGTCTGGGGCGTCCCGAACAACGTACGTCGTGTTCCCATCTGATCTCGTTTCACCGACGACGCGCTTCACGACCCAGACGTCCTTCTTCGCCGTCATCTCCGCATACAGTCAAAACGAAACGTCCGTGCTCATTCCACGCTTGGTGCTCAGCTTCCGGGAAAACTATGATCAGGGCGGTCAACCGAGCCATCACGGTGAGGATCCGGCGTGGCGGTCCGTGGGTAGTGAGATGGTGTTTGGGGGACGGACAATGCTGTCGGACAATGTCGAAATGCGGACATTGGATCGGGAAAAGCCGTCGAGCGTGGAGAAGTCCGCTTGAGAGGACAACGTTGTTGGTGGCAGTAACCCAGACTTCTGGTGGGTAATCCAAGCGATCTCTGTTCGTGAGCGTGGGTGGGTCGTAGTTTATCTTTCGCATAGTGTAACATAGTACAACATCACAGTGGTCTTTCCAATCCTACCCGGTCGACATCGACGTAAGCACTTTTGTAAAGCACACCGTCGACGGGGCCTCACGACCTCCCGTTTGACGTGAAGATCGATTCCACGGAGCCAGTATTGCCCTTCTACCCTGCCGCCTGTGTCCGCTCCAACCGCTTATCGACAGCGACAGGCCGCCCATGGCTCGAATGGGCCAAATCAGACAGCCTGTTCTCGCGCATCCGCGTCAACAGTTGGACGAGTATCAGCGGCGTCACCACACCTGCGCCCTCCATCTTCCCCGGCTGTTCCTCCGCCCCTTCAGCAGGCGTCCCCGTGCGACTGTGGCCATGACTATGGCTCCTACTCCTGCTCTCCGAGAGCGTCCGCTTCAAGCTCCCCCTTGTCGCCGTCGTCGTTGTCGTCGCGGTCGACGACGAATACTGCGATCCCGCGCGTGTCTGCGTCTGCGGGCCTTGGAGAGACGCACCGCTCGGATCCCCGTCTTCCCGATAGCGTTCCCATGCAGAGTACAGCGAGATTATCTCTTGCGCGATCGTGGCGACGAGAGACATGGACACGTTCAAGCCTGCGAAAAAGCCGATGATGTCCTGCGGTTTTTTTGATTCGGTGGACGAGATGGACGCTTGACGGGAGGATCGACGGAGGGGGTTGACGTGGGCGTCGTTGGGGTTGGTGGAATTCTGCGGTGATTTTTGGAGGACGAGGTCTCGCGTGGGTGCATGAAGGACGAGGACGAGGTAGAGGGCTGTGATGGCGAGGAGGTGTGGGGGGTATAAGAGACAGAAGTCGGATCGGTAGGTATCGTTGATGATGGACCTAAGGGTCTTCTTGAGCACTGTCTTGGGATACCAATAAGAACGAAAGAAAGAGTGTGGCCTCACCATGCGAGTTGGAGTGCATCATTGCTCAACTCTAGTTGTCCCTCCCCCGTGCCCCAATACCGTTGCTTGTCATCGACCTCTGCGCCCACCTCCCCCGCCTCAGCAATCAACTCGCTCCCGCTTTCCTTTTTACACAATGCCGTGAGCGTCCGGTAGGGATGGAAGATGGTCAAGTCGCATTCCAGGTCGGCGACGAGGTAAAATTCCATTTCTGCCAACTTCGAATTGTCAGAGGGAAATGACTTGACCCCATAAGGTTGCTCTGCATCCCAAAAATGCACGCCGTTGCGACACGTCGATTGTACCACGGAAGAAAGAAGAGAGAGAGACGCACGACTAAAGAATAAACGGGCTTCCGCGACGACATTCTTGATGTGTACGGGCGACTCTTCCGCTTTTCCAGCGACATAACAACATGCAGCGATGACGACAAACGGGTCGGTCTCGCAGTACGTGTTCTTGATGTAAAACCTGCGAAAGAAGACGATCGCCGTCGCGATCACACGTTGTCGGAAATTCAGCTTCTTGCCGAGCTTTGTGATGACTGTGGTTTTCAAACGAAGAGTGTGTATCGTTAGATGGCCCCACTGGGGAGAGATGTTGACGCACCATTAGCGAAGAAGATGGAAAAGTATGTAAAGTATTCGGGGTCGTCGACGTACTGGAGGTCGTCGGCGCGAGCTTGGTGGAGCGTTGCACGGTCAAGGATCCATCGCTTGCTAACACGGCCAGGTGAGCTAAATTCTGCGTGAGGACTTGACCCAACCCGCGCACTAGTGTGAACTTGCCCAGAAGTCGGTGGCCATAAATCTGGAACAGGCGTATCCCTAGCTAAAGGTCTACAAGCAACGGCTTCAGAGGAAAGCTGGATATTGGTGGTAGGTCGGTCCAGGGATGCTATTTCTCACGGACAGTAACTCTGACTGACGCCACCCCCAGTATTCACAAGGAAGTGTTCCTAGATTGCATGCAAGTGATTCGCCATCTCGACTACATTGTCTCTAAACCCTCACGCGATCCTCTCTGTGCAGTACCAGTGTGGTGCGAGTTGGGTCAGAGCTTGCTTGAAGTGTCAGCGGGAGTAAGAAGTCTGCGCCAAACGTCGAGAAGAACCCGACTCAGTTCGGCCGGTATATGCTGGGGGATCTGGTGCAATCAGCAGATAATCTTGACCGGACATACCGTGAACCGACCAGGTGCCCCACGCCTTCGATACGACTCACCACCTGAATGCATCTTCCCGAGGCTGGGTCGACAAGAGCGCCTTGTACGTCGCGAGGTCTGTAATCCATTACCTTCAAGTTACGGTCAATCGAGGCACTTCTATACTTACATGTAGTCGTTCTTGTCACCAAAAATCACCCCAACAGGTATCGTTGTGGACAACTTGTTCAA
The DNA here is from genome assembly GCA_038089735.1 of Exsudoporus frostii. Lineage (NCBI taxonomy): Eukaryota > Fungi > Basidiomycota > Agaricomycetes > Boletales > Boletaceae > Exsudoporus > Exsudoporus frostii. The sequence continues at coordinate 11,482 of JBBPLK010000239.1, forward strand.
CGACTCGATGCCCCTCTGGGGACCTGTCATGTCCTTGTACATCGTCTGGGAGAGATCACACACGTTGAATCTTGCAAAACACGAGATTACCCACCGCTTCCTCTTCTCGTGAGCATGCCAGAGTCACTGCGTGATTGTCTGGTTCATGTTCGACTCCTTGGCATGTCCTCAGTCCATATTGCTGCACAACGACAATCCTGTCACAATTCCTCCCAAAAATATCATGATGGCAAATGATTCACCACGTAGCTGTCCAGGACACCCGGCTCCCAACGTGTTCTTTCGCGAAAATATCTCGACGCGCTCTGGCGACAAGGCCACACGTCGCGCCGTTCATAGGCGCCATTGATGAGATTGGCTCGGAGGTCCTGCAACTTGTCTATCCCTTCAGGACTCAGCAAAGGCTCGATCAAAATCAAGGCAGAGAAAGGAATGATAGGCGTGAGCGTCGGCAAGATCGATCTGGAGAACCCGTTGAACAAAACAATTAAACGTGCACGCGATTCGGTCAAACGGACATGCCGACGCCTCCGAGCGAATGGCCAATCCCAACAAGCTTTTCGCGCCGAAAATCGACTGGGTTGGGAAATGTGGGGCCATGTAGCATGAATCGATGCACTGCTTCGGCATATTTTTCGCATCCAACTGGACGTGACCAGGCCGCATTAGCGTTCTGAGACCGGGACCGGGTATGGCAGACTCACAGTTGCGGTAAAACGGGGGTCGTTGGAGCGCGTGATCGTTCAGTGCAGCGGATTCGCCGTGATTGGGACACTCGATGATCCATGCAGACTTGATCTTTGGACAGACGGGGTGACTTTGATACTTGTGTATGTCCTTGAAGAAATGGTGCAAAGTAGGCTCCCATGTTTCCTTGTGAAAGCTGGTAGAGTGTAAGAGGATAAGTGTGAATGCGTCACGGACATCCCAGTTCGCTTCCAGTTCTGCGTGCCAGAACTGTTTGGCAGTGATATAGAACGGGTAGTCTACATCGGGTTCGAGGGTGAGCTGACGCTGGAGCATTAGTACTGTACAGGTTAGAGGGGGTCAGGGTGGGTCAGCATAGCACTGATTCAAAAATGGATGCGGTCTTCATTGTGGGTTTCGCCATTACACCATTGAACTTGTCTCGCCTATCGGGGATTGCGCCCTGGTCACAGGCACCTTTACGCAAATATCACTGAGAGGGTTGCTGGCTCATCGTGATCCATACCGTCTCGGCGCGGGCTTGACAAGGGCAGAGATTAGCGCTCAAACATCGTTGCGGTCTACTCGTGAAGCTCAGCGGGTCCCAGTTTTTCTGTCCCCCTGTCCAAGAAAAGAATGAACGGTGTCGATTCAGACGATGCAAGGTGCGTAGTTAATGTGAGCGGAGTCCATGGTTGGAGTCGCTCTTACCTGTTGGTTATTCCTTGATCCCACACCACTTCTTTGCCATGCCTCGCCCATCATGACCTGTCTCGTTGAACCTTGAAAAGGTTCAAGACCCTTCGTTTCTCTTTTCGCTGTCTCCTACCTCGCTTGATACTGTGGAACGGTCTGGGACTCTCTTTCAATACCGGGGTCGTCAACCGTTCTCCAACAATCCGAGTCTCCGCTTATTCCAGGGTAATGTCTGGCTTGCACTCCAGCGGCTACATGGCTTTCACGGGGACAGACCAATCGCCACAACGGTGTGGTATCGGACCAGTTTCACAACAATGTACAGGGTACCCAGTGAGGGCAATTCCCATCGTGCATCGTGCGCTCGAGATGGATACCATTCTCGTGTCCAGCTCGACAGGCAGAGTGATTATGTTCGTCCTGCTGTTACTGTGCCGTTACCATGTGCGTTTTCCACGTTTGATGGATTAGCGAAATATATCCTGGGGCCGACTCACTTAAGGAGGCACTCCATGGACCCAATCAGTGACGAGACGTGTGGAACGTGGTCGAGTTGTCGTCTTATCTTGGCATGAGCTAAACCCCAACAACTTGAACCTGCAGATCTCCACCGACGACGGGCCGTACGATCACTGGAAATCGTTACATGTGGGTACTCGTCGGTAGTTTACATGCATATATCTCTTCCACATCTCGCTCAAGGGCCATCGATACCATGCATCACCAGGTATATGGTACCGGTGTACTCGGAAGCTCCTACATCAGCTGACTCGCAATCTCGGAGTCCAGTTTTCCCTGAATGGCGAGCAGCTCGTCCCTGCATGCGATCCGCGTTTTCGACGCTCGCTCATCGCAATCAAGACTGTCGTATCCAGTTGGAGCGCGGTCACTCTGCTTGCGTGGCGATGCTTCTCGTAGCGGGCGTGCTGTGGATCCCAGGAAATAGCCCGTCCGTGATCGAGCGCTGAGCCCTCCAGGATACACGCTCGACGGACATTGATGCATCTCCCTCTCACACGGTAGGGAATGGTGTTCCCAATTGTGGCGCAATAGCAGTACTAGCTCCTGGTAGGCTCTCTCGCTTGGACAGGTGTTACGCCTCCATCGAGATCGTCAGGGCAGTCGACGAGAACGTCCGGGAAAAGCCCAGCACGGAGCTGGAAGAAGAATAGCTAGTAACATATCATACCTTGTCTCCGCATCTCAATATTCAACTTTCGGGGATCGACGCAGCGCTCGTAATGTGCACGTTTTTTGCTGCAACTCGGACGCTCACGAGTCCGTCGTTTTCATACTCACTCTTCTCTCTCATCGCTCGTAACTTTTATTTTAACACCCCCTTTCTATGTCCTGATCGATTTGTCTTGCTTGCTCTTTCCGTTCTCTCTTGTTCTCTTTTCATTGTCGACTCGCGCTCTCTCGTTTATTAGGCTCGAATGTGCACGTCCTTTTCGTTGTCCCTAACTTTCTCTTGGTCTCGATTTGGATCAGGTTTCATGAATTTCGGCGTTTTTGTCGTTTTCTGACGCTACACACCCGTTTTGTTTGTTTGTTTCTACAAATGAGGAATGCAAGGTCGACAGGTATATTTATCCAGATGCGCTCTTGAGGGGAAACGAGCATGACTCGATAATTGCGCCGTCGTTCGAGGGTACGGAATGCAGCCGGGTTTATGACGATGGACAGTCACGGACCAAATGATCTAGTACCAAGCCCATCTTCACCAGGGCGATCACCTCTGGGCTTGGACTCTTGGACTCAATCATGGACGGGCTTATTACGAAGCTGCGGGATACACGAGCTGCATGGTGGATGTTCCACTCACTCGCGGTACACTGTGGCATCTACATGTAATACAATCAAGTCCCGTCATGTGTACTCGAGCGAAAGCACAACAACCACATGGGATATCTGATCGAAAACCTGAGGGTCCCGTAGCCTGATCCTTCCCGGTGCTGAGGTATCGTAAGTCTAATGATGTAGGTAAAAGGAAAGCAATGCGCACTGTAACATGGGCCCTCGCGGCCAAAGGTTGAGATGTATTGTCCTCTGGTTGCGCCTAATAGGATATGAGCTGTCGTGATGAGGTCCATCATCACAAAGAGACGCACCGGGTCTGCATTCCTCGCATCCGTAGCACCTTGTCCGCTACGAGAAGCATTTTCGTTCGGATGTTTAGGAACAGTAGCCTTGCTACGTGATTTGTCCTGTAACGTGTGATGAGTCCCTGGATACAGATCCGGGGAACAACGAACCTGTGGCCGTCGGATGGTTTTTGCGACCGCTCGCTACGTTATGTTAGATACACCGCGTCCGGTCGTCTATCAAGGAAGACCACTCACTCGCTTACGTTTACCTGCAGCCATCCACGAGGGTCCCTCATTTGCGTTCGTGGCATCCACTCTTGCTGGCAAGTGGGCAGGAGATTGAGGCTCAGCAGGCTGGCGCGACTTTCCGGAAAGTCGATCGGGCTTGTGCGAAGCCGGGTCCTTGTTACTCTTCCTGAACGTCGTCTGTAGCCACCTCTTGAACACCGAGGTGCCCTCGGACGGGACAGTGTGGATATTTTCCGCTCGACGTGCCCCTGAAGTGGAGGGCACTGGGAGGGTGTCTAACTCGGACGGGACAGTGTGGATATTTTCCTCTCGACGTGCCTCTGAGGTGGAGGGCACTGGGAGGGTGTCTAACTCCAGGATAGCATGGGATGGCCTCGGCGGTGGTGCCTCGTCCTCACAAGGATCGGAAGAGGGGGCTGGGGATAGTGACTCCAGCAGCGTCAATACGGAAGTAAGAGAAGAATGTAACGGGCACCAACCTCGTCGCTAACCTCGTCATAGTTGAACTCATGGACGGGCGTGCGCGCCTGCACGTCGGCCTATGCCATCGTGAGAACCCACTTTGAGGGGAAAATGAATAAACTGATACCTCGAGCAGATTATCGCCGTCTCCGTTGTGTCCCTTGGACGGACCAGATTCCACATGTCTATCCTGTCGTATACAGCGACAAAGTCAGCGCAAGTTTTTAGTGGCGGAATGATCAAATCTCACGGGATCGGAGTCAGGTGGTTGCGATGCTGAAGGGTGTTCGACTTGTTGTAGTCGAGTAGATAGCTACACAATTTGTCAGTGTGGATCTTATTTAACTTCCGGGGACTATCAAGGCACAGATACGTACGTCGAAAGGACCGTACAAGTCCGGGAGGATCTGACCGAGTTTGTGAATGATAATTTTCCCGTCATACCGTCCAGTCGCGAGAGAGCTGCTGTCCGCAGAGATGGCGATTGACCGTATCTCTTCGCTGTCCTTGATGACAGGGCCGGTCCGCGCCAGTGTCGATGCGTCCAGGAACGAGGTGGATTTGTGTGCGGAGGTGGCGATGAATTTGCCATTGGGGGCCAGAGCGAGAGAGTAGACGTATCCAATTCGGCGAGCTGGGACCCGGTGGACACGTCGAACAACCTGACTCTGTCGTCGGATGCGGCAAAGATTCGCTGGCCGTCGCTTGACCATGCAAGCGGGGTGATTGCAGTGTTGTAGGGCATGGTGGTGTCGATGGTGGTGAGCTCATCGCCGTTGCGACTGTCGAAAACACGGATAGACCCACTTGAGCAGGCAGTGGCGATCTGCTCGGCATTGGGAGAGAACTTGACTGCAGTGACATCGATGTCATGCCGGAGCGGGCCAACAAGTCTCTCCCCCTTCGGTATGCTCCAAATGCTCGCTTCGGATTTGCTAGTCCCAATGGCAAACCTCGTCGAATCTGGGCAGATGTCCACGGTCCACACCCTGTTTCCGCCCTCCACGTCGATGAGCTTTTCATCCATGTCTCCGTCCCACATACTTGCCCCTTCGGAAGTGCCACAGACAACCCACTTGTGATCCTTCGACACATCAATGGCACACAGGTCCATTCCCGTTCGCTTTCCGACCTCTCGACCGTCTGACAGTTGCCATCGTTGAACCCCATCGTCGCCCCCGCCGAACAGATGCTTTCCGTCGGGGTGGAACGCGACTGCGAATACAATTTTTGAGCCACCAGTGTCAAGTACCATCGTTTGGTCTTACTGGATCATCAGCATCGCTCGATCACACCTCGGAGCAGCCTCTACGTACCGGTGTTTGTCGACGACATCCTCATTAATGGCACACAGTCGTCGGCTTAGAAGAGTGGATGAGCAAGGCGTATCGGTTTCCTCGTGGTGTGCAAATTTACTCCGTAAACACGTTTTTTATTCTCGATGTGGTCTGATCGCACACTGCCTCTTGTCTCTGGCGCTTGTTCTTGCTGCTATGTAACCTTCAAGTTATTGCGACGACCAGGTAAACAGCCACTGAGTATCAGCGAAACCTTTCGTCACTTCTAAGCGCAGTCTCTGATTGTTTGTTTACGCTGCGGGACTCCATTTACGACGAGTTTACATTTCGCATCCGTCCATCTGCAGATATACCGCGCAAAGATAGAGGCACGTGGAATTTATTCTACATCTTGCCAGTTGTTTCCTCCTGCTCCTCCTCAACACATGCACTGAAGAGTTGAAAACACTCGCTTTCCGTTGTCTCTTACTTCGCCTTGCAGTTCCCGCTCTCCTGGGGCAGCATCTCCCCCGAGGGTACGGAGCGCTTCGCACCCACCCTCACCTCGGCGCTTATTCCTACCTGGATCTTAACCGTGACAGAAATCTATCGTACATACGCCGTTTTGCATTCAAATGCTCACCCGTACGGTTCGTGATAACACCTTTTTTAATCAGCATTTCGAAAACGTTGCACGAAATGACGCATCTTCCATACCTAGTTACAAAACCCCAAGCTCTCTAAACGACATAAAGAACCTCTAAGTGGAGAACGGTGTTCCCAATATATAGCGCCACGGGTGTGGTAGCTCAACACATCGCGCTTGGACAGGTGTCATGCCTCCATCAGAATCGCCAGGGCAGCCGACATGACGCTCGGGGAGCCAGCAAAACGGCCGGTAACGTCTTGCCCTTCTCATCTTCTAGCCACATCCGTGCCTCGTCCCCGATATCGAACCCCTCCGGACCCGTACCCTTCAAGAGCCCCTACACCGCATCCACCCTAAATAGTCTCCAAATCCGGGTCGACCTCCATGCCTCTGAGACAAATCGACACCGCGTCTTCGTCCGAGTCGGTACCCCAGTCAGGGTGTTGACACTTTGAGGAGACGCATCGGGGTCTTGATGTTAACGAACCTGTCGCCGAGATTCGGAGACGGCGCGAGGGTGATGGTGTACATCGACGAGGATGAGCCAGCGTTTGCCAATTGTCTCGAGATTCAGATGAGGTGGCGAACTCGAAACGCCCCACTCTCTCTTTCGCTTCACCAGTGCATGCCGTCTGCGTGTCAGATCACTTGGGATGAACACTACATGGCAGGCGCATTCGACTTCGTTTTATAGTTGCGTTCACAGTGGTGATCCGGTGGATGTTTTCACAATTGACAGCCCCTAGGGAAGGCAGCGCGGAAGATCAAACAGGCGATGTCGAATTCGGGGATGGTGGACGACCCTCATGACCTATCTTTCACGCGAGATGAACGCTGAGGATCTCGTGGGGATATTCCATCCCACTTCTCCCACATCCCGCGGTGATGGTGCAATGGAATCGAATGGGATGAACGAGGGAGAGAGGGCGCGGAGTTTTCCAACAGAGCGAACGACTAATTCTTTCGGAGGGTGCAGTCGGCCATTCTAGAGGCGGATTGCATGTTCGCACGACAAAGCGCCCAGTGCAGTATTTGGGTGTAGTGGAACCTGTGCATCGTTGCCTTTTTAGACCTGGTCCGCTCACACTATATACTAGCCTTTTCCCAAACCACCATGTTCAGTTTCATTCAGTCAGTTCGAACGAGTTACAAAGGTATATCTCTCTTCCCGTCGGTGCGGAAATGGTTGAATTGATGTGCCTGCCAGTTGATCGGTTGCATTCACGAGCGACATCCCTTGTTGCCAAGTTTGAGCTCGTCGGGGGGACGAATTACATCGACAAGGCGATCGTCCTTGAGCGCGAGGTACTAGAACATTGCCCACCTGGCCATCCGAAGCGACATAACTCCTTGACGTCGCTTGGAAATCTTCTAATGAAGCGTTACCGCATGCTCGGGGAGATGACAGACGTCGAGGAGGCGGTTGCGCTCGACAGAGAGGCACTGGGGCTTTTCCCACCAGGGCACCCACGTCGTTCAATCTCGTTGAACAACCTTGCAAACCGTCTCTCCACTCGGTACAGTCAGCTCGGTGCGATGGAGGACATCAACGAGGCCATTTTGCTTGTCCGAGATCTACTGGTGCTTCGCCCACCCGGGCACCCAGATCGTTCAATGTCTTTAAACAACCTTGCAGTTCATCTCTACACTCGGTTTGACCAGCTCGGGGGTATGGAGGACCTCAACGAGGCCATTGTCCTCGACCGAGATACACTGGCGTTTCGCCCACTGGGGCACCCGGATCGTCCAAGGTCTGTAAGCAACCTTGCAGCTCAGCTGTCCACTCGGTTCGACCAGCTCGGGGCGATTGAAGACCTCAATGAGGCTATTGTCCTTGACCGAGATGCGCTGGCGCACCGCCCATCGGAGGACCCAGATCGTTTTAATTCTTTAAACAACCTCGCAGTTCATCTCTCCAGTCGGTACAATCACCTCGGTGCGATGGAAGACCTCAGCGAGGGCATTGTCCTTGCTCGAGATGCGCTGGCACTTCACCCAGTGGGGCACCCAGATCGTTCAAGGTCTCTGAACAACCTTGCAGCTAAGCTCTCCACTCGGTTCGACCAGCTCGGGGCGATGGAGGACCTCAACGAGGCCATTGACCTCGACCGGGATGCGCTGGTGCTTTGCCCACCCGAGCACCCACATCATCCAATATCTTTAAACAACCTTGCAGTTCATCTCTCCACTCGGTTCAATGAGCTCGGGGAAATGGAGGACCTCAACGAATCCATTGTCCTTAACCGAGATGCACTGGTGCTTCATCCACTGGGGAACCCACATCGTCCAATGTCTTTGAACAACCTTGCAGCTCAGCTTTCCACTCGGTTTGACCAGCTCGGGGCAATGGAGGATCTCAACGAGGCCATTGTGCTCGACCGAGATGCATTGGTGCTTCGCCCAGTGGGAAACCCAGATCGTTCATTATGTTTAAACAACCTTGCAATCCATGTCTCCACTCGATACGACCAGCTCGGGGAAATAGAGGACCTCAACGAGGCCATTGTGCTCGGCCGAGAAGCACTGGCGCTTCGCCCACCGGGACACCCAAGTCGATCTCAGTCATTGAGTGACCTTGCAGGCTACCTGCGTACTCGGTTCACGAAGTTGAGTCAATTAGAGGATAAGGAGGAGCTATTCGTTATCTATACTCAACTCGCACATCTACCCTCAATGGTGTCGTCCGCCGATCTGTCTGCCGCTAGAGCATGGATCACCGTAGCTGAAGATTTCCACCATCCTACAACACTTCTAGCCTATCAGACATGTCTCCACTTACTCACACGTCACGTTGCCACTCTGCCTCCTTTACCTCAACATCGCACCATCCTCAAGGGCCTCACGTCGTCTCTCGCTGTGGACACGTTCTCAGCTTGTCTTCGCAATGGCTCTCCCACACTTGCAGTCGAGCTTCTAGAACAGGGTCGGGGCGTCTTTTGGAGCCAGCTCACTCGCCTGCGTTCCCCACTTGATGATGTCGTTGCATCTGGTTCGGCTGGAAAGATGTTGGCAGACGAGTTCACACGGCAGACTTTGCTCATTCGGACTGCCCTTGATTCACCTGGTGCAGATCAGCATGATCGTGTGTACCGTCTCAATGTTGAATTGCAAGGAGCCGTCACCAGAATCCGCGAGCTGCCTGGTCTCTCCCGTTTTCTTCTCCCCCCACTCTTCTCCGATCTCCAACAGGCAGCTCGCGAGGGTCCTGTCATCATTGTGAATGCGAGCGAGCATGGCTGTGATGCTCTCGTTATCCTAGCCGACCAAAATCCCCACCGCATCCCATTATCAATTACAAAGAAACGTGTCCAAACACTGTCGAAGAAGCTCGGTGCCTTGAGTGTGCGTACATTGGAGATGGACGTGACAGATGATCTCTCCCTCATTCTGCGGGAACTCTGGGACAAGATTGTTTCCCCCATTGTCACCTTCCTCTTGACGGTACATCCATTGCAATCACGCATCTGGTGGTGCCCCACCGGCGAGTTCTCTATCCTTCCCCTTCACGCTGCCGGTCCGCATGAGGAGGGCCAACAGAATCTCGCCAATCTGTACATCTCATCTTACACCCCCACGCTCACTGCCCTCATTCGTGCTAGACGGCACGATCCCCTTCATTCTACATCGGAGGAGAAACACTTCCTCGGCATAGGTCAAGCGAACGCCGAGGGTCAGAATGAAATTGTTTACGTCGGCCGCGAACTGGCTAACGTTGGTCAGCGTGTCGACGGTCTCGCCAAATTCACGCGGATCGAGGGTGAAGATTCCTGCATCGCTCGGGTCGGCGAGGAACTCGTGAAGAACGAGTGGGTGCACCTTGCGTGCCATGGTCTCCCAAATGTGGAACAGCCATTTGAGTCCGCGTTCGCTCTCCGCGACGGGCACTTTACGATCGAGCGCATCATTCAGTGTGAACTACGGGACGCCCAGTTCGCATTTCTCTCTGCCTGTCAAACGACTGTCGGGGACGAGGATAGTGCGGACGAAGTGATGCATCTCGCGTCTGCGATGCAGTTCGCCGGGTTCCGTTCTGTGATTGGGACGATGTGGGGAGTGATGGACGTTGTGGCGCCCATGATCACGTCGGCGTTCTACGAGAACATGATAGATGAGTGTGGTCGTCTGGATCATACCTGTGCAGCGTTGGCGCTGAACAGGACGACTGAAGAATTGGTGGATATACCATTCGACCAACGCTTTTTGTATATACATATCGGTGCTTAGTTCTCTACTTGTGTTTGTCCTCTTGCTTTGCCATGTTGTAGTTGCTGTTTGTAGCTGCTATCTAATTGCTATGGAACATTTCGAGATTCGACTCGGAGCCAGGGAGAGGCAAGGAAAACATCAGGTCCTTGTGCGTATTCGGCCGTGCACGCAAGTCGTACAAGAGGACCATCCGGGAATTCGCATACAAGCACTTCCGGTGGATGGAATGCCAGGCGGCGCTGAGGCTCACTAGGTCGAGCTTCGCACTTCGAGAACATGTACATAGGAGCATTACTTAGTACAGGTCAGGGGGTCAATGTGGGTCAGTGCATAGCGCTGACTCAAAAATGGTTGTGAAAGCGCGGTTAATGTTGGGAGAGTCCATGGTTGTCGCTCTTACCTGGTAGTTATTCTTTGAAGTCACGTCAAAAGTTCGAAACCACACCGATGGGACGTGCCTCGCCGCCGCATCTTTCCCTCCCACAACACTTCTTCGCCATACCTCGCTCGATCGTGCCCTGTCTCATCGAACCTTGAAAGTTGTCCAGTACTGCGACTGAAGAGCTCCTGTACGTCGTGCCTCGGTATCTGGCTGAACGAATGGGTCGATCAGCCTGTTGATTCGTAGAAGAGATTCAGGGATGCCATCTCTGGTGTGAGGGGCTTTTATTCTCTCCCCACCCAATTCCGCGTCACGCCCACATCCTCTTACGACCACCCAGAAGAGGATGTCTTTTTCAACTGTGTTCTTGCCACATCGAGCCTGTCATCCGTTGAAGACGCAGATATCCGCGGTGTAATACAACCTTGCGCATGCATCATGCTCGAAGGTTCATGGAAGGCTGTGTCATCCGCTTCTCCGGCACCTCACTCTCTTTCGCTTCGCCAGTGCATGTGGTCTGCGTGTCAGATCACTTGGGATGAACGCTACATGGTGGGTGTACTCGGCATGGTTTCATAGGTTGTATTCACAATGGTGGTCCGGTGGGTGTTCTGGCAGTTCACGCCTCCTAGGGAAGGCAGCGCGGAGTATCAAACAGGCGACACATAATTCGGGGACGGTGTTGGTGAGGGCGACCGGTACCCTCATGATCTATCTTTCACGCGAGATGAACACTGAGGATCTCGTGGGGACATTCCATCCCACTTCACCCACATCCCGTGGTGATGGTGCAACGGAATCGAATAGGATGAATGAGGCGCGGAGGTTTCCAACCGAGTGAGCGAGTAATTCATTCGGAGGGTGCAGTCCGACGGCCATTCGAGAGGTGGAATGCAGGTTCGCACGACAAAACGCCCAGTGCAGTATTTGGGTATAGCGGAACCTGTGCATCGTTGCCTTTTTAGACCTGGTCCGCTCACACCATATACCAGCCTTTTCCCAAACCACCATGTTCAGTTTTATTCGGTCGGGTCTAACGAGTTACAAAGGTACATCTCTCTTCCTGTCGGTGCGTAAAGATGTGAATTGACGTGCCTGCCAGTTTATCAGTTGCATTCACGGGCGGAATCCTTTGCCGCCAAGTTTGAGCAGGGAGGGGGGACAAATTACATCGACGAGGCGATCGTCCTTGACCGGGAGGCACTAGAACATTTCCCAACCGGCCATCCCAAGCGACATGACTCCTTGACGTTGCTTGCAATTCATCTAAGCAAACGTTATGGCAAGCTCGGAGACATGACGGACGTCGAGGAGGCCATTGTGCTCGACCGAGACGCACTGGCGCTTCGCCCACACGGGCACCCAGATCGTTCAATCTCTTTGAACAACCTTGCAAATCGCCTCTCAACTCGGTACGAACAGCTGGGGGCCATGGAAGACCTCAGTGAGGCCATCGTCCTTGCCCGAGACGCACTGGCGCTTTGCCCACCGGGGGACCCACATCGTTCAATGTCTTTGAACAACCTTGCAGTTTATCTCTCCGCTCGGTACACCCAGCTCGGGGCGATGGAGGACCTCAACGAGGCCATTATCTTCAACCGAGATGCACTGGCGCTCAACTCACCGGGACACCCACGTCGTTCAACGTCTTTAATCAGTCTTGCAAACCGTCTCTTCAGTCGGTATAAGCAGCTCGGTGCGATGGAAGACCTCAATGAGGCCATTTTGCTCAATCGAGATGCGCTGGTGCTTTGCCCGCCGGGACACCCACATCGTTCAACGTCTTTAAAGAACCTTGCAAGTCATCTCTCCAATCGGTATACCCGGCTCGGGGCAATAGAGGACCTCAGTGAGGCCATTGTCCTTGCCCGAGAATCACTGGCGCTTTGCCCACCAGGGCATCCAGGTCGTTCAGCATCTTTGAACAGCCTTGCAAATCGCCTCTTCACTCGGTATGACCAGCTTGGTGCGATGGAGGACCTCACCGAGGCGATTTCCCTCGACCGAGGTGCACTGGCGCTTCGCCCAGCAAGACACCCAGATCGTTCAAAGTCTTTGAGCAACCTTGCAAATCATCTCCTCGCTCGGTACAACCAGCTCGGGGCGATAGAGGACCTCAACGAGGCTATTGACCTCGATCGACATGCACTAGTGCTTTGCCAGCCAGGGCACAGACATCGTTCAACGTGTTTATACAACCTTGCTAGTCATCTCTTTAGTCGGTACTGTGAGCTCGGGAAAATAGAGGATCTCAACGAGGCCATTGTCCTCGATCGAGATGCACTGGTACTTCGCCCACTGGGGCACCCAAATCATCCATCATCTTTAAACAGCCTTGCAAATCGACTTTCTAGTCGATACAACCAGCTCGGGGCGATGGAGGACCTCGACGAGGCCATTGTCCTTGCCCGTGATGCACTGGCGCTTCGCCCATCGGGGTCCGCATATCGTTCTCGAACATTGAATAACCTTGCAGGCTACCTGCATACTCGGTTCGCAAGGTTGAGTCAATTTAAGGACAAGGAGGAGTTATTTGGTCTCTATGCTCAGCTTACATATCCACCCTCGATGATATCGTTCACCGATCACCATGCTGCTAGATCATGGATCCTTGCGGCTGAACGTTTCCAGCATCCCACAACACTTCTAGCATATCAAACATCTCTGCGCCTACTGACTCACCATGTCGCCACTCTGCCACCTTTACCTCAGCATCGCACTATCCTCAAGGACCTCACGTCGTCGCTCGCTGTGGACACGTTCTCAGCTTGTCTTCGCAATGGCTCTCCCACACTCGCAGTCGAGCTTCTAGAACAGGGTCGGGGCGTCTTTTGGAGCCAGCTCACTCGCTTGCGTTCCCCACTTGATGATGTCGTTGCATCTGGTTCGGCTGGAAAGATGTTGGCAGACGAGTTCACACGGCAGACTTTGCTCATTCGGATTGCCCTTGATTCACCTGGTGCAGATCAGCATGATCGTGTGTACCGTCTCAATGTTGAATTGCAAGGAGTCGTCACCAGAATCCGCGAGCTGCCTGGTCTCTCCCGTTTTCTTCTCCCCCCACTCTTCTCCGATCTCCAACAGGCAGCCCGCGAGGGTCCTGTCATCGTTGTGAATGCGAGCGAGCACGGCTGTGATGCTCTCGTTGTCCTAGCCGACCAAAATCCCCACCGCATCCCGTTATCAATCACAAAGAAACGTGTCCGAGAACTTTCGTTAGAGTTTGGTACCCTGAGTGAGTGTATATTTGAGGGTGTCGTGACAGAAAATCTCTTCCTCATTCTGCGGGAACTCTGGGACAAGATTGTTTCCCCCATTGTCGACTTCCTCTTGACGGTACATCCATTGCAGTCACGCATCTGGTGGTGCCCCACCGGCGAGTTCTCTATCCTTCCCCTTCACGCTGCCGGTCCGCATGAGGAAGGCCAACAGAATCTCGCCAATCTGTACATCTCATCTTACACCCCCACGCTCACTGCCCTCATTCGTGCTAGGCGGCACGATCCCCTCCATTCTGCATCGGAGGAGAAACACTTCCTCGGCATAGGTCAAGCGAACGCCGAGGGTCAGAATGAAATTGTTTACGTCGGCCGCGAACTGGCTAACGTTGGTCAGCGTGTCGACGGTCTCGCCAAATTCACGCGGATCGAGGGTGAAGATTCCTGTATCGCCCGGTTTGGCGAGGAACTCGTGAAGAACGAGTGGGTGCACCTTGCGTGCCATGGTCTCCCAAATGTGGAACAGCCATTTGAGTCCGCGTTCGCTCTCCGCGACGGGCACTTTACGATCGAGCGCATCATTCAGTGTGAACTACGGGACGCCCAGTTCGCATTTCTCTCCGCCTGTCAAACAACTGTCGGGGACGATGATAGCGCGGACGAGGTGATGCATCTCGCGTCGGCGATGCAGTTCGCCGGGTTCCGTTCTGTGATCGGGACAATGTGGGGAGTTATGGACGTTGTGGCGCTTATGATCACTTCGAGGTTTTACAAGAACATGATAGACGAGTGTGGTCGTCTGGATCATACCTGTGCAGCGTTGGCGCTGAACAGGACGATTGAAGAATCGGTGGATATACCATTTGACCTACGTTTCTTATATATACATATCGGTGCCTAGTTCTTCACCTACGGTGGAAGCGTCCTCGATGGGACCCTGGAAGAATCAACATTACGACCGTGGAGGTGCGGTGATCGATTGGTATAGACGTGATCAACTAAAATGGATTTTTCCCCTGCTTCGACAGCTTCCCTACCGCCCTGTGCGGAACATACCTCGCAGTGGTGCCAATACAAGTGATCACGACCATATTCTTGGATCCACGATTCTGAACGAGATTATCCTCAAAGTTGCAACTGGCGTCGGTCACGAGATTGAAGAGAGCGTCCTCTCTTGTATACGAGAGTACGCTCAGCGTATAGATTGGGATTGACGTTATATCATATTTATTACAGTATGTGATTCACGACGGCACAAGTACTTACTCGAATTCATGGGTTCCCACTTTTGTCGCTTCGCCGCGGTGGCCAGACGTGCGCCACAAGTTCCTGATCACACCAGATCGGTAACTCCAGCTTCTAGCTTGGCTCGGATGCCCTGTGTGATATATGACCCTTACGGAAAGTCGATTCGCGTGCTTATGAGGTGCGTTTGATCCAGAATATCTATCGTCAAACCCAAGTGGGATAGATGGCGTCCGTGGACCACTGACTCGGACAGAGGTTATATATAAAGCAGGGACCACCGACTCGAGAGAATCATATCGAGTGCGAGACATGGCGTCCACAATTCCAACCGTAAGAAGTCCCTCAAACTCTTTGCGGTTGTGCTTTACTCTCCTCTTCTCAAAAAGCATACGCAAGTACTCGTTATCGGTGGTGGCCCGGCGGGAAGCTACGCCGCGTCTGCGCTCGCAAGGGAAGGACTACAAGTCGTGTTGCTCGAAGCGGCGCAGTTCCCAAGGTCAGCCAGTTCGTCCATGCAAAGTATTGCTCGTTTTCGATCCTAGCTGCGTTTTATGTTCTTACACGTGGTGCAAAAAAAAAAAAGGTATCACATTGGCGAGAGTTTGATCCCGTCTGTTCGCCACTATCTCAGGTTTATCGGCGCGGAGCAAAAGTTGGTCGAATATGGTTTCAAGCACAAGGTACGGCGGGGATGGGAGCCTATTTGTAATGTTCGAGCGCGCGATATTTCTGAAACGCCTCCCCGTAGCCGGGTGCAGCTATCAAGTTCAATCAGTTCAAGCAGGAGGGATGTACGTGAACCCACGCTCAAATTTTCAGTTCATGTTCAGGCATATCTATCGTTGTTCCCGTGCAGACACAGACTTTATTGCATTGGGACATAACAATAGTTCCTGGAACGTGGTTAGTCTTTCAAGTTCATTGTCCTCTTTTTTTTTTGATGCACTGAACTCGGTGATCGATGACGTATTAGACGCGTTCGGATTTCGACAATATGCTTCTTGATCACGCGAGAGAGTGTGGGGCATGCGTGTACGAAAGGACGAGGGTGATGTCACTTCGCTTCTCGGATCAATCACGCCCCGTGGTCGCTGAATGGAGGCGTTCTTACCCGACTGATCATTCAGAAGAGATTTCTTTCGACTTCCTGGTTGATGCAACAGGACGGGCTGGATTGATGTCCGATCGATACATGAAAAATCGGCACTATAACGAATCGCTGAGAAACATCGCGCTCTGGGGATACTGGACAGGAGTCGAGGTGTATGGTCTAGGAACAGAGCGCGAAGGCGCTCCATGGTTCGAAGCTCTGACAGGCAAGTAAAGTGTTCCAGAGAACGTGTGCATTGACTGTGTTATAGATGACTCGGGGTGGGCTTGGTTTATACCGCTTCATGACGGCACGACATCTGTTGGTGTTGTCATGAATCAGAGACAGTACCAAGATATGAGGATGATGCCTCCGGGATCTTCAACGGTCGCACGATATCGAGCTATGCTGTCGCTTGCCCCCAACTTGATCCGCCTGATTGGCTGTGGGACTTTGATCTCGAAACCATCGTCCGACGACTCTCGAAGCCCTGCGGATGCGCTGGTTCGATCTGCGGCAGATTTTAGTTACTCGGCACCGCAGTACGCAGGGGATTCATTTCGTATCGTCGGGGACGCGGGAGGTGTGTCGAATGTCTCCAATTTTTGTGACCACAAGTTTCTTGAAGGGCCATAGCTTTCATCGACCCGTTATTCTCATCCGGGGTCCACCTTGCGATGACGTCTGCCCTGTCGGCTGCAGCTTCCATCTGCGCATCCGTTCGTGGAGACTGCTCGGAAGCTGCTGCTGCTGCGTGGTACACAAGAAGATTTACCTTGAGTTACACGAGGTGAGACAGAATTTACTAGGGCTCCCCGATAAGCCCATGAAACTGAGAAACAGAAATATGATAGATTCCAGATGGTCGTATTGAGCGCGTATGAGCAGATTCGGGCAACGCGGTTTGATGTCCTCAACGATGTTGATGAGGATGGCTACGAGCGAGCGTTCACGTCCATCCGCCCAGGTATGAGCGACGTACCCATGGAGGCTTGTGGTCACTGACTGGGTTCTTTCCAGTCATCCAAGGAGCGTCTGACATGGGAACACGGTTATCTGAACGAGAACTCCAGAGCGCCCTAGACTTTTGTAGCAAATTCTTTCACCCAACATCCCCGCAACAACGTGCACGTGCCTTGCAATCTGGATTGCCCTGTAACCTTTTCGACGTATCTGCGTCGCCAGCAGACCCCAAGGAAATAGACGACACATTGGATAGGGCAAGCACAACCCTGGGCTTATTCGACGAGAACTCGACAGAGATCGACATGGTGAGAATGGTGGTGGAACAGTCCAATGCTCGTCGGGTGGTGCATCGAGAGTATCTCGTCAATAATCTAGAGGCAGAAGAAATCAGCGGCTACGTGGTGAGGCTACAGAGAGGATCGCTGGGCCTATCGAACGTGGGATAAAGTACCTTGCTGCACCCCCGTACTGCGTGGGAATGTATAACGACGGAAAAAGTTTCCTTTTCGGAATGCTTGTTGCACTTTTCCTTCTAAGGGTCAGAATAGCATCGATTCGAAAATGGAGGTGAGATGCGGAGATGTGCAGCAAGGGCAAGCTGGTATTTGTGCTCGTTGCTTGTCTATTTGTGAAGCTTTGAAGTTTGAGTTTGCTTGCGCAGGGACCCAGCGGCTCTCCCTGTCCAAGAACACAATGGACGGCTGTTGCTCTTATGTGCCTGGAAGTTGTTCTTTGACTCCGAAACCACGCCAAAACCACAAGAGATTTTCACACTGAGCCTCTCGTTTATCTCATTGATCCTTAAAAGTCTTCCAGTACTGTGACTGAAGAGCTCCTATGCGTCGCCATGCCTCGGTATCTGGCCGAGTGGATAGGACCAGCCTGTTGGTTCGTAGAAGAGATTCAGGGATGCATCTCTTCGAAGTTCGGATGCGGTGAGTTCCGACAACAGTAGGACGAGTCGATGTAAAAGTGACCTTCCTATGGTATCATGACACCTGATTTCGCGTCACGCGCGCATCCTCTTACGACCACCCAGAAGAAAATGTCTTTTTCAAAGGTGTTCTTGTCACATCGAGTCTGCCATCCGTTGAGGCGAATTTGGTGTTCCCCGGGGCGCAGAGGCAGCCTCAGACGTTCAAGACGTGCGGTACAGTACAACCTTGCGCATACATCATCGTCGAGGGCTCCCGCTGCTTCATGGAAGGCTGTATCGTCCTCTTCTCCGGCGCCCCACTCTCTTTCGCTTCACCAGTGCATGTGGTCTGCGTGTCAGATCACTTGGGATGAACACTACATTGCAGGCGCACTCGACTTCGTTTTATAGTTGCGTTCACAGTGGTGATCCAGTGGATGTTTTCACAATTGACGGCCCCTAGGGAAGGCAGCGCGGAGTATCAAACAGACGACGTCAAAGTCAGGGATGGTGTTGCTAAAGACGATCGTCATGACCTATCTTTCACGCGAGATGAACGCTGAGGATCTCGTGAAGACATTCCATCCCACTTCGCCCACATCCCGCGGCGATGGTGCAATAGAATCGAATGGGTAGAATGAGGAAGAGACGGCGACATTCAGGGGGTGCAGTTGGCCTATCGAGACTCGAGAGGCAGAATTCGTGTTCGCACGACAATGCCCCCACTGCGGTATTTGGGTATCGTGTCAATGAAACCGGTGGAACCTGTGCATCATTGCCTTTTTGGACCTGGCCCGCTCGCACAACATACCAAACCAGCTTTTTCCCAAACCACCATGTTCAGTTTTATTCGGTCCGTTCTAACGAGTCACAAAGGTACGTCTCTCTTTCTGTCGGTGCGGGGGGAGTGAATTGATGTGCCTGCCAGTTGACCAGTTGCATTTACGCGCGGATTCCCTTGTCGCCAAATTTAAGCAAGGAGGTGGGACGAATTGCATCAACGAGGCGATCGTTCTTGACCGTGAGGCACTAGAACATTGCCCACTCGGCCATCCCAAGCGACATGACTCCCTGAGGTGGCTTGCAATTCATCTAAGCAAACGTTACGGCAAGCTCGGAGACATGACAGACGTTGAGGAGGCCATTGTGCTTGAACGAGAAGCACTGGCGCTTCACCCACCGGGGCACCCAGATCGCTCAACCTCTTTGAACAACCTTGCAAATCGTCTCTCCGCTCGGTACAAGCTGCTGGGGGCGATGGAGGACCTCAACGAGGCCATTGTCCTCGACCGAGATGCGCTAGTGCTTCGCCCACCGGGGCACACAGATCGTCCAACGTCTTTAAACAGCCTTGCAGTTCATCTCTCCATTCGGTACGACCAGCTCGGGGCAATAGAGGACCTCAATGAGGCCATTGTCCACGATCGAGATGTACTGGTGCTCCGCCCACTGGGGCACCCACATCGTTCAACATCTTTAAACAACCTTGCAAGTCATCTCTCCACTCGGTACGACCGGCTCAGGGAGATAGAGGACCTCAACGAGAGCATTGCCCTTGCCCGAGATGCGCTCGCGCTTCGCCCGCCCGGGCACCCAGATCGTTCAACGTGTTTAAACGGCCTTGCAGTTCATATCTCCATCCGGTACGACCAGCTCGGAGAAGTAGAGGACCTCAACGAGGCCATTGTCCTCGACCGGGAGGCACTGGTGCTTTGCCCACCCGGGCACCCAGATCGTCCAACGTTTTTAATCAACCTTGCACTTCATGTCTCCACTAGGTACGACAAGCTCGGGGTGATGGAAGACCTCAACGAGGCCATTGTCCTCGACCGAGCTGCACTGGCACTTTGCTCGCCAGGGCACCCACATCGATCTCAATCATTGAGTGACCTTGCACGCTACCTGCGTACTCGGTTCACGAGGTTGAATCAATTAGAGGATAAGGAGGAGCTATTCGGTATCTATGCTCAACTCGCACATCTACCCTCAATGGTGTCGTCCGCCGGTCTGTCTGCCGCTAGAAAATGGACCCGCATAGCTGAACGTTTCCATCATTCCACAACACTTCTAGCCTATGAAACTTCTCTGCGCCTACTTACTCATCATGTTGCCACTCTGCCGCCTTTACCTCAACATCGCACCATCCTCAAGGGCCTCACGTCATCACTTGCAGTGGACACGTTCTCAGCTTGTCTTCGCAATGGCTCTCCCACACTCGCAGTCGAGCTTCTAGAACAAGGTCGGGGCGTCTTTTGGAGCCAGCTCACTCGCCTGCGTTCCCCACTTGATGATGTCGTTGCATCTGGTTCGGCTGGAAAGATGTTGGCGGACGAGTTCACACGGCAGACCTTGTTCATTCGGACTGCCCTTGATTCACCTGGTGCAGATCAGCATGATCGTGTGTGTCGTCTGAATGTTGAATTGCAAGGAGTCGTCACCAGAATCCGCGAGTTACCTGGTCTCTCCCGATTCCTTCTTCCCCCACTCTTCTCCGATCTCCAACAGGCAGCCCGCGGGGGCCCTGTCATCATTGTGAATGCGAGCAAATATAGCTGTGATGCTCTCGTTGTACTAGCCGACCGAAATCCCTTCCATATTCCATTATCAATCTCAAAGAAACGTGTCCGAGAACTGTCGAAGAAGCTCGGTACTTTGAGTGAGTGTACATTGCATGGCGACGTGACAAAAGATCTCGTCATCATTCTGCGAGACCTCTGGGACG
>JBBPLK010000240.1:0-21065 GCA_038089735.1 Exsudoporus frostii
TAGTTGGGACTACCAGGTTTCCGCACGTCGCCTATACGTGCCGAGTCTCCGTCCCGGACCGGCAGAACCCCCGAGGATTGGTTAACACGAAAGTGTTAGTTGTTGACGTCACGGTTGACGTAACACATGGACCTATGTCACCAACGCAGTCATCAACTGCATAAAACCCCAAGGTATATGCCACCTCCATGATGTTAACATATTCCTCACCTCCCTGCGAGTGCCAACCCAATCACAATATGACACCCCCAACAAGAAATAAACCCCAAATCATATACTCTCCCTCCAAACTGCGAAAAAGGTAAATTTATCCCTTACACCAATCAAGCTATCAAGAAAACTCAAAAAACAACTACCTGCATGGTTCCACGTAGGTGTTCCCCCCAACCTCTACCACCAACGAAGAATAAAATGTCTATAGGACACACACAATGTGAAAACAGTCCGCCACCTACTAAAAGCCACCAGACAAACCACTGACCACAACTCCCTATACTACCCCAGCACCAAATGCACCTGTAAAGACTACAATAAAGACTGCCAACTTGGCTGCGCAAACCCTCACCGCTGCGCTACCCAAGCAAGAGAAATTATAGGCCACATAGAGCCTAAGTATGACCCCCTCCACTGCCCGATCAAAGACAGACTCACCCTAACCCACTGCAGGAAAGAAAAGAACCACCATGTAACCATTCCTAATGGAGATGAGATCCTCTTCAACCCTTCACTCACTGCCAAACACAACATCAACGACTCATTTAGAATCCTTACCAACCCCACAACAACCTCAGAAGAACCAGCCTGGCGCCTACAAAACCCCCGACAAGGCAGACTACCAGTCCCACCCATAACAGTCCACACTGATGGCTCATGTACCCACAATGGCAAACAAAATGCACTATGCAGAAGCGGAATATGGTTTGGAGAAAACCACCCCCACAACTGAGCCATCCGGGTCCCAGGCCTGGAACAGTCCAACCAAACAGGAGAGATTGCTGCTGTGGTAGTCGCACTCCAACTGGCAGACCCCCTCACCCCCCTCACCTGTGTTACTGACTCAAGATACGTCCTCGACAGCCTCACCAAACACCTCCCCAACTGGGAAGACACAGGATGGACCAATGTCAAGAACAACCAATGGTTCCAAAAGGCAGCACACCTCCTCAGACGATGTGCTGCGCCGACCTTCTTCAAATGGACCAAAGGCCACACCGGCAAACAAGGAAATGAAGAAGCAAACCGTCTCGCCAATGACAGAACCCATAAAAACATCCTGGATGACATCAACACCACCGTCCCCAACAATTTCCGAACACAAGGAATAAAACTCCTAGCCACCACCCAAGCCCTAGTCTACTCAGCCATCACACTGCCGGCCACCATCCCCCACACAAACCCCACCCTATTGAACCTAGAACTAACACGAAATGACATCCACACCCTCACAACCAACCTCAAGACTGACCCCTCCATCTGGAGAGCAATCCGACACCCCGACATTCAAAAGCCAATACAAACCTTCCTCTACCGCGCCATGCATAACTCCCTATGAATAGGAATAGGGAGATTCTGGCACCACATCAAGAACTATGAACACCGCGCAGTGTGTTCCTTCTGCGGTGCCCCAACTGAGGACCTTAACCATATCCTTACACCCCTGAAAGACTAACCATCTGGAGCACAGCCCGACGCACATGGCCCAACCTCCTCCCAACACAAGAACAACCCACCTTCGGACAAATCCTTGGCTGTGGATCCGTCACCCCACCCGAAAACACCCCCCCTGAATGCAGAGCAACCCTACGAGGCCAAACCTGCCTACGCCGCATCCTCCTCTCAGAATCCACCCACCTGATCTGGGTAATCAGATGCAAACGTGTCATCTCCGAACGACCACACACAACCGCCGAAATAGAATCTCGATGGCTTCAAAAAATTAACACCCGGCTAAACATGGACCGCAGATGTACAAAATCACCCAGCCGCCCAACACTACCGGAACAAATCCAACAAACATGGCAACACATCCTCGATGTCACAACTAACGCCCCCCCCCCCAACTGGGCCACAAACCTAGAGGTTTTAGTGGGTATTAGGCTGCGCAGGCCCTCTGACTAATTGACCGAGGCTACCGAACAGCCCACGAGCCCCACACCCCCTACACCAGTAAGGCGTGTGTAAAGGCATTTTTCCTCGGACCGGCAGTCCCCGACCGCCGCCATAGTGTATTATGTCGGACTAGTTTAGACAGTCGCTACATAATAATTACACTTGTCCAAAAAAAAAAGTCTCATCATACTACGTTGTACATGGACCTTGATGTTGTTGAAAGTAGCAACCAGTCTAGCAGCTCTCTTGGTATTCTCTCTTCCTCAGGAACCAAGTTCAT
The DNA here is from genome assembly GCA_038089735.1 of Exsudoporus frostii. NCBI lineage: Eukaryota > Fungi > Basidiomycota > Agaricomycetes > Boletales > Boletaceae > Exsudoporus > Exsudoporus frostii. Next base: position 2,390 of record JBBPLK010000240.1, read on the forward strand.
ATCCCTCACCCACGTCACTTACAGGCTGTTCTCATCTACCGCAGTGGCCGCGTCGCCTGGAACCACATCCTCACCGCCCCCGACCTCCCAAACGCCTACTATGTTGGCGGCAACTGGACCTCTCATTGTTCTGTGATCAAAGATCCTTCCTCCGACGACATCAACTTTTGCGAGGACATCACCTTCTGGGATCATCACGACGCCCAGGGCGCACTCACCAACCGCCTCGTGCTCCTTGGCTGCGATCCCAACCGAAAAGCCTGGAACACCGTGATGGGTCCCCTCCGAGATCCCAATCCGCGTGGTCACCTCTTCCTTTACGTCCCCAGCACGGACGCCGTTCACCGCGTGACACTCGAGGGATACCCCGCTACGCGCGACTTTCACCCCCTCGGCATGGAGATCTACCCGTCTCGCGACGGGTCGCCGTCCAACCTCTTCATCGTCAACCACGCGCGCGCACAGACGACCATCGAGCAGTTTGTACTCGATCCGGCATGTGTCACGGAGGCGCGGTACGTCCGCACGCTTCGGTCGCGGTACTTTGTGTCCCCGAATGCGATTGCGTTGACGTCCCCGACGAGCTTTTATGTGAGCAACGATCACCTCCTGACGCGTCGTCTCCCGAATCCACTCGGGCATGTCGTTCCTCTCGTCGAAACCCTCGTTGGGCTTCCGCTGAGCTGGGTCGCCCATATCTCTATCCACGAGTCCAACCCCGAAACTACCGACGGCGCCAAGACGGACGCGGATAATTATACACTCAGACATACCTTTGCCGCCCTCGGTATCTCATTTGCCAACGGCGTCGCTCTTTCGCCCTCTCGCACCCACCTCGCCATCGCGTCCACCTCCCTGGGTCTCATTCACTTTTACACTTTCAACATCGACGCCAACACTACCGCACCTTCCCTATCCTTCTCACATTCCATCCCCGTCCCTTTCTTTCCCGACAACATTGCCTACGACGACGACGGCGCGCTGATCGTCACCGGCCATCCCCACTTTCCATCCCTAATTGGCATAGCAGCGAACAAGACTGGGGCGATTGCACCCAGTTGGGCCGTGTCGCTCACGCAGCCTTCCGACACCGCCCGGTCCGTGTCTGACGAGGACGCACGCACGCCGTTGTCAGCGTACATGTTTGTCCCTCCCGCGACGATGCACGAACTGGAGACTCTTTTCCAGAGTGATGGGTCTGTGTTTGGATCCTCGTCGACGACACTGAGGGATACCAGGACCGGCGCAATCTATATCGCGGGGTTATATGAACAGGGCATGCTTGTTTGTCGACCTTGAACAATGTATGCCCTGGATAATGAATGCGACGGACAAATGTTGCACACACCACAGTTAATTGGTGCCCTCAATGCACCTTACCGCGAGAACCGAAAACCTTGGTATAAGTCTCTCAGAGGGGATATCAAAGATGATAGTCAAAATCTCATCCTTGGTCAGTGTGCATACGCTAAAGTTGAAGTTGTTATAATCCCAGGAATAATGAATGATATTACAACCTACCCCCACCCAGGTTCGTCGAGCGGATTTTACTTATAGGTTTCGATATCTCCCGTGTCTCCGTACGATACGATCAGGAGTCGCTGAACTTTACCTGCGCAATTAGGTATTCTGTGTAAGATCTTTCTGTTTCGTATATTTGCTGCAGGTACACGAGATCTAGAAGAGTCTGTACGAGTACTGGGAAAAATGGATAGGTGGAAGCATCGACACAAACTGCGTAGATGCGCGACCATTAAAGACCCGCTCCGGTAACGCTGGTGGTTGAGCGAGATCGGAATGCAAGGAAGTGAATCAAGTCATGTTTTCTTTCTTTGCTACGTAGATAGTCACTTCTGATCGTTGTCGCACCTGATAACACTCCATCTTGTCAGGTCTTTCTGCAATGGATAAAATCACTTCTGCAAGACCTCCTTGGACATTCGCAGAGATACAAGTACTCGTACTGGTGGAGGGGAGAGGACATGCGTTGATTGGCGCGTGCTTTTATTTGACGCGGTATCGGAGTTTGAAAAGGTGGCTGTTGAATTTCCCATGGGCTGGACGCGTTTTGAACGAGTTGCACGTTGATTCATTGCTGCTGTCCTCAGTCATGCCACCACAAAGACCTGAATTGCCCGCAAAATATCAAAATCCGAATCTCAAGTCTCGTGCGTTTTGTTCTCTCCCTGTTACGCTTGTATACTCATACCCAATGAACAGTAGACATATCTAAATGGCCCCCTGTGAAATATCAGTCACTCGATCGCGATGGCCATGAAGTCCTGGTGCGCGCTTCCCCCTCTCGTCTTTCTTTCTATTGACCGCTGACGTCACACCAGGTCGGCCGTCTCAAAATACCAACCGTACGTCCGATGACACCCCTCCACTCACCCGTCTTAACCCTCCCGCCAGCCCTCAGGCCATGCCTTCATCCTCCGCCGCTACGACACCGGCGCTATCAGCCTCACCACCATGTTCCGCGCCGCCTTCCCCGATGCCAGCGAGCTCGACGAACGCAAAGAAACCCAATGGGCAAAAGAAGCCTTTGACCTCTCCGGCAACAATGGTTCCGCGCGCGACCCCGGCCTCGTTCGTCTCGCAGGCACCTGGATCAGTCCCTCGATCGCTCTCCTCCCCCAGTTTGCAGATGCGTATCTCTTGCATGACGTGATTCACCATATCGCCAAAGCCACGCCAGATCCGAAAGCCACCTATCGGAGGTCGACGAACAAGGGAACCCCGAAGGCGGCTCCACCATCGTCGCCCGTCGCGAGTCCCGCCAAGGCTTTGCTGACACCCGCACCCTCGATGACGATGCCCACACCCAAGCGACGGAGGGAATCCTCTCCCGCCCCCTCCCCTGCACAGCCTCCCGCGCAACAGTCGAGTAGTAATTTACCACCGCCCCGCCGGTCTGCACGCACAAAGAGTCCGGCACCCCTTCCGAAGCCTATTTCCGTTAAATCGCCGAAACCGGTGCGAATTGCCCGCGCTGTTCGCGTGACCGAGGTGACGACGCCTGCCGGATCGGATGAGACGGTCGTGGAGGAGGAAGCAGAGACGATCGAGCTTGCAAAACCGAGCATGACGCAGGACATTGCGGAACAAAAGGACTTGATCGAGCGCTTGAAAGCCGAACGTGATCTTCGAAAGATGCAGACAGACGAACCCGTGCCTGATACAGCGCTGGCACCTGCACTGTTGAAGAGGGAAAGAGAGGTGGTGGAGAACAAGGAAGAGTTGCGGTTCGATTTCAAAGAGCCCGAGACCGAGGAACGGCAGATCGCGACAAATAAGCGTGTATCCCGGTTCCATCTAGAACCCAGAACCAAGTCGGTTGCATGGGGTGTCGCGGCATTCGCGATTGGAATGGGCGCTGTGTGCGTGTTCTTTTAGAATGGTCTCGAGCAGCGTCGATTGACATTTTCCTCTTTGCAGATCATTCCTGCCAAATTTCTTTTGACAACGATCGTTAATATTGTGAAATGATGTCCGTCGTCTCGTTCCCTTGCCTGTCCAGTTAACGTTCTTTAAACGGTGTGCCGAGGTATATTGAACGCCATAGGTGTACATCGTCTTCCTTATTCGCGCATAGGCGACACCCCAAGTTCCTATTTACCTATTCCCTCATCCCTGTCCCCTCGTTGATAGTGTTGTTCGCATCCCATTAGTTCTACGTAGTTTGATATGTTTTTTTTTGACAGGAATATGCGTCTCGTTGAGGATGATAGCGTTCTCCCTCCCCTTTTCTGCGATACATATATTTGTATGTCTCAATGGAACGATCAGGACGTATCAACGTTGAGGACAATTTTTGCCTTGATTGGTGCGTTGAGACTCGTGGAAAGGACCGACTTTATAAGGCAAGTCCTATTGAAACTCCGAGAAGCACTTGCGTCCTCTCATCCCTATGGAAATACCAGCGCACCTACGTAGATGACTTGCATCATTTTACCCGTACTGCTTAGGGTAACCCCCAAGCGCTTCGGAGACGGCTTTCTCCCCAGGACGCCGAATTCATTGACCTCGGCGAATATACCTTTGTTCACCGATTTTGCATAAGATCCTTGGGCGAGACGAGTGAACGCGGCTTGGATGACGAGTCCGATCCAATGTCAGAGGAGTCCGGTGAGGAGATGATGAGGTCTGATGAGGAATCCGAATCCCTAGTTGTCGGATGCCCATCAGACTCTTTGTCTTTGAACGCGAAGAGGACATATCATAGAGGAGTTGCGTTCCCCGTAGACGTACCGACTGCACGCGAGTCCGAGCAGTCCTCTGTACTAGACCGAGTCTGCTTCACATGACGCCGAACCCAGAATCTAAATACATCTATTCCGTCATGCATCCCACCCAGTCTACTACTCGCCCAACAGCTCTGATCGCCCCGCCAACGCCTCCACCAAATCCTTGACCCCCGCCCACCACACCTTTTTTCCCCTCCGATTCTTCATATCTGCATGCTTCACCATCGCTTGCACGGGTACCCACTCCAACGCGCTCCCCTGGATCGTAATCACCGCCGCACTCTCCTCGGGCGCAACTTTGACCCGACCAGGCTGCGCCTGCAACCGCGCGTGGTGGTCCTCCAAAAAGGACATGCAACGGAGGGAGAGACGCGTCGCGCGGGCGCGGTCCATGGGGGAGGGTACCCCCCCTTGGAGGGTGTGTCCGAGGGCAGCGGAGCGCGAGTCAAAGAGGGCGCCGCCTTCTTCTTTGAGCATCTTGGTGATGACGTCGGTCGTGTAGACCGTCGAGGCGCATTCGTTTCTGTTGCAAGGCAGAGCTGGGTGTGAGAGCAGGGGGGGAAACAGAGGGGTAGGACGTACCGGATGACGAGACGGCCTTCGCTCTTTCCTTTGGCGTCCAGCCCGTAGCGCAGCTTGAGGAACCTGGCGTCGTCGCGCAACAAGTCGAGATTCATCCCTTGTTCTGGAGGATACACCAACGATGCACCCGTCTTCTCGTTCCAAACAGAATCCCAATGAACGTCCTCTTACAAGGACCAGAGGCAGAAAAAAGGATACATACCGCCAACGCACCCATCGTCGCAATATACCCACACTTGCCACCCTGCGTCTCAACGACAAACACCCGATTGCGACTCGCCGACGCACTCTGCTTGATCGAATCGCACGCATCCACGAGCGCATTCAAACTCGTATCACTCCCCAAACTAAATTCGGTCAATGGCACGTTGTTCGAGATCGTCGCGGGGAGATGCACCATCGGGATATTGAACGATGGGTACAACTTGCGTGCGTTGTCGAGGATCAGCAGGGCGTTGAACGCTTCGAACCCACCGATGAGCATGAGGGCGTCTAGGCTGTGTTCTTGGAAACGGGAGGCGACGGCGCCGAGGTCGACGTCGGGGAGGGTGCGATTCGTACCGAGCTCGGAGCCACCGCGGGCAGTCCAGCCATCGACGCCGAGCCAGGAGAGTTCGTGAATGTTGTCGTCGAGAAGACCGCGGAAGCCGTTGTGCACGGCGAGTGGGATGTGTCCTTGTTTGATACAATAACGGACTGCGGCACGTGTTGCGGCGTTCATCCCTCCAGCGGGTGCACCGATGCTGCGATAGGGTGAGAGTCAACCCGGTATCATTGTGCAAGGATGGGTGGGAGCGCTTACTGCATGATAGCAACCCGCATTCGCTACAAGACGGTCAGATTTGTTGAATATAAATGCTATAACTGACCTGTGTTTCTGGCAACTGTTTCTCGGTGTAGAGAGTTGACGTAGTTAAAAAGTTTTCCAGGCTCTGCAAGAATTCGGGGTCACGCAAGGACATTGCTTTGGCGAAGTCCTTTGCTGCGATCGCATCTGCGACGGCCTTGGTCTACGTGAGAGTAAATTGAGTGCATATATGCGCCGAGTTGTGAGCGAAATCGTACCATCGCGACAGCTTCCATCAGAGGTACGCGAGTGATCTTGTTTTCACGAATTCCAATCATGTAGGAAGGCGTGTCAGGGGTAGCCTCAAGTAGGGCATTGACCGCTTCGACACCCTGCAATGTAGGCTACGGGGAATGCATTATCATAATGCTTTGGTGGCAGGAACACGTTGTCTCACCAATGTGCGGTCAAGTGCACAAGGTTTGCCTCCGCGTTGGGTGTGTCCCAGCGTGGTGACACGCGTGTCCAGCCCGAGGCGTTCGGTCAGAATGTCTTTAACGTAATCGGCACGAATAGGCTGGAGATTGGCATCGTGAGCGCCTTCGGCGACGATGACGATTGTTTTGCGCTTCCCGATTTGACGGTGCTAGGAGAGAGTCAGACGGTGCATGGTGCATGGTGGACGAAAGATCTACACGCTGTATCGTCTCACACATGTGGTTCTCCCATGGGTTTTCTTCGGGTGGACATTCGGGAATGAAAATGAAATCCGCTCCACCGCTATGAACGCGCGATCAACGTGGTGATCCCTAATATAGCTCAGGAAGCCTTACCTAACGCCAGCGAGCAAGGCCAGCCACCCACAGTGCCTGCCCATGACCTCGAGCACAAAGGCTCTCGAGTGCGAGGCAGCGGTCGAGTTGATATTATCGATCGCTTCGCAGATCCTCTGCAACGCTGTCGGTGCGCCGATTGTCATATCGGTCAAACTCATGTCATTGTCGATGGATCCGACGAGGCCGACGATACGGAGGTGGCCATGTCTGGCGAGTTGTTCTGGGGTGATTTTGCCCTGGGCGTGGAGGGACTCTAGGAGGGAAGGCCATTCGGCGCGGAAGACGTCGGCACCTGTGAGGGAACCGTCACCACCACAGACGACGAGGGCGTCGATGCCTTCTTTGATGAGATTGTATGCAGCCGATAGACGGCCTTCTGGGGTGCGGAAGGCTTTCGAACGGGCGGTTCCGATAAGCGTACCACCCTGAGTTCGATTTGATTCTCATCACGCTCGAAAACAGATCGCGCACGTACCTCTGCGAACCAGCCTCTTACGTCGTCGAATCCGACGCGAACAATGTAGCGACCTTTGAGGGAACGACCACCTGGATGATCAGAGGTACCGTCGCGGAGGAGGCCACCGTCTCCGAAGCGCAGGTTTTCGACGAGGTTGGTTTGAGCGCCTCTGCGTGCGCTTTGGGCGGCGCTGGGGTCTGCGAGAGGTTCATAGTAGGGGACGTGCTCCTGGGTGTTGCCGCGAACGAGACCTTCGTATCCCTCGCGGACGATGTATGTCTCGCATCCTCTGTAGGTTCGGTGACGAAGGAGAAGCAGATGAGAATTTTGTGGGAGCCTGTGAGAACAAGAGAGATCGATTTAGGCGAGGACCGAGGCGACTTGCCTCAGGATACCGATCTTGACGACGGAGCGGACGACGGCGTTCATGCCTGCGCTGTCGCCGCCCGACGTGAGGACCGCGATCTTGATGCGGGGTGGTTGTGCCATTACTGTAGACGCTGAGCGGATGCAAGAGGCAAAGCGGCGATAGTGGCGATTCTGCACGACAGCATCGATTCGACCGACACACTACGATCGTCCTCATCGTCTCCGACGACAACCACGCCTGCACCGGGCCCAGCTCACCCATTCTGCATGGCCCGGTCGCTGTGTCGGAAATTGAGCGCGACACGCCTCCATCGCACCCTCAGAGAAGGGATGACGTAATCATGGAAATGACCTTCCGGGCTTGGTACAATCTCTATCGAGCCACCTGCTCGACTCCACCGAATGCCAGATCAGCCCGCACGCTGACCGCTTTGCTTTTGCTTTCCTTCTCCCATCATGTCCAACATTGCTAAAGCCATCTTTGTCGCCTGTCTCCTCGCCAGCTGCGTTCTCTGGTCGCAGAGCAGGTATGCGCAGCCATCATCTGACTATCAACTCGCATTCCAGCACCACTCCACTCCATGGAAACGCATCCCATTCGCAGCGTCATTGTCTGACCTTCCTGTCGGCGAAGACGAGGTGCCAACTTTGCTTATCATCACCCCCGTCGTTGCTCATGTCCTGCTGACCTAGTGTCGACCACTCGACTTTGCACTCGTTTCGGACCAATGTATTCATGTCCGTGATCAGTGTCCAACATTAGACACCGTCCTCTCGGTCCCTTATCTACAGCTTTATTTCTGTGCTGAGCCTTCCGTCCGACCCCTGATATTCACAGCCCTCGTCCTCTGGCTCGTGTTCATCTTCTCCACCCTCGGAATATCCGCCTCAGACTTCTTCACCCCAAATCTTGCCGCAATTGCGCAGTTTCTCGGGTTGAATGAGGACGTCGCCGGTGTCACGCTCCTTGCCTTTGGAAACGCCAGTCCGGACGTCTTTGCAACATTTTCTGCTATGCGGGCACACTCGGGCAGCTTGGCGATCGGTGAGCTACTGGGTGCAGCCGCCTTTATCGTCTCTTGCGTTGCAGGGTCCATGTGCATCATTCGCCCATTCAAAGTCGATCGTATCCCGTTCCTTCGTGACGTCGGCTTCTTCACCATCGCGATATGTATGTTGCTTGTCATTCTTCGGGATGGCACGATAACCGCTCTCGAGTCAACAATGCTCGTCGTCTGGTACGTTTGCTATGCCTTCACCGTCATCGTCGGCGGTTGGTTGGTGAGTCGTAGAGAGAAAAAACGTCGCATCGAAGCCACGGTGCGCGCAGAGTACATGGATGAAAGTCCACTGGAACCATACTCTGATGGTAATGCCCTTTCAAACTTGACATCTCGTCATGCTGATTTTCTTCCCCAAAGTTCCACCAACACCACCTTCAAGCGATTTGACAGTGCCGCTTTTGTCCCCCATACCTACACGCAGATCCTCCACCGCACCCACTGTACCTCGCGTACAAACACAACTTCCTCCAGCGCCTCATTCTCGTACACCCTCTCCCATTAGTTCTCCTTCTCACCTCGCCCAAATGCCATCGTTCTCTCTGGTTGGTGCCATAGAGTTCAGACAGGTCGTTGCTTCCCTCCAAAGCCAGGCTGCGAGTTCGTCCCTCAACATGTTTGATTCCCCCGTGACGCCTTACGCAGGTGGCCACTACCATATTCCTCGCCGTCAAAGCCGCTCCAGCTCGATTTCTCCACGCCCACCAACCGAAACTGAAGAATGGGACGGGGCACTCGGCGTTCCCCTGAATGACCGCTCTCCGAGACTGTTCCGCACCTCCATATCAGAGGAGCCAGACCGTGAGGAAGCAGAACGGATGAACACACACGAGGAGGAAGGCGCGCGTACTCCACTCTCTATCCCTACGATACCCTCGATCTCACACACACCTGCCTCTCCTACTCATACACCAGTGCTGACAGAGGCCGAGGAACTCCCTCCAACGCGATCTCAGGGTCTATGGCACGTTCTCGCGCGGACGTGGCATATCTTGTTCCCATCCCTCCATCATTTCGAATCAAAAACGTTAACGGGGAAGGTTGTCTCACTTCTCGCTGCTCCGGCCGTCATGGCGTTGACTGTCACATTACCTGTCGTCATAATCCCCTATGGCAAGGACCATTTGCACGAGGAAAAACTGGACGGACATGAGACGCATCTATCCAACTTCGAGGAAGAGGGAGTCGAGAGGACATTGATTGCTGAGCATGAAGTCCAAGAAGACTTTCACGAGGGAGAGTCCAACAGGTGGTTGACAGCCATCCAATGTATCCTCGGCCCCTTATTTTGTGTCACCGTGTTATTCAGTACGCCGTTTTCGCCTCGTGACGAACGCGTTTTCTTTGTTGACCTGGAGTCAAGGTAGGAGTAGCCACATAAAGTGGCTATTGGCTGGGACTGCCCTCGGGGGATTCGTGCTTGCGTTGCTTGTGCTCGCGTCCTCAAAAGCGATCTTACACCCAACTACTCAGATGGCAAGATGCTGCATGGGATTCTTCGTCTCTGTCGTATGGATCATGGCAATTGCCGACGAAGTCGTGAACGTCCTCCAAGTAACTGATTCTGAAGCCCCCTCGTATCGGGTACGCGCTCACAGGTCTCTGTTTTTCTAGACATTTGGGTTCATCTTTGGGCTTTCGGATGCCATCATCGGTCTCACGATCTTCGCCGTGGGTAACTCGCTCGCCGATCTCGTCGCCAACACGAGCGTCGCCGTATGTTACCCCCGCATGCACTCTATGACACCGCTCACACCCTCATGTAACAGGTGTTCGCCCCCATGATGGGTTTCTCTGCCTGCTTCGGTGGTCCCATGGTCAACATCCTCCTCGGCATCGGCATCTCCGGCACTTATGTCATTAATCATTCCGGCGGAACCCCTTATGACCTCGATTTCACGCCCACGCTGATCACGAGCACGGTCGGGCTATTGACTTTGTTGGTGACGACGCTGGTGGTCGTCCCGATGAAGGGGTATGTCCTTTCGAGGCGGTGGGGGCTGTTTTTGATTTTGGCGTATGTCGTGTTGATGAGCGTGACGTTGGTGGTGGAGCTCATGTTCGATTGAGTTTCGGATGGGTATTACTCGCGCTGGGGGGATAGGTCCAGCGCTCGGCACCCGGCACTCTCACTCTGCACTTTGGGTGTGGATGAGATATATATGATGCGTGATGCGCATGTGGATAGTCCATGCTACAAGTAGTCATGTCAAGGGTAAATAGGGTTAGGGTTACTATGTCAACTCCACATCGGCGCACTATACTACCAATTGCTACAGTATTTAAAACTCTGAGACCCCCATAGCCGTAGGATGCATCGTGGTACTACATAAACGAAGAGCATGGAAGCGATAATTCAAAAAGCAGGATCAACAAAATCGAAAGCAAGACAGACAGGTAAGATTGAAGGATACATATGAAAAAAGATGTTCACGTTAGCCCCCATCCCCGTCGCTCCGCGTTTGCGCCTGCACCGAGCGCTGGAGTCTCTCCATCTCAGCGCGGATCTGCGCTAGTACTTCCTCCTTCTGCGCGAGATGAGTTCGCGCAGCATCCAGTGCCGCTTGCACTTTTTCGATCTCTTGTTGGCCGGGGCTACGACGCGTGGTATGGGGAGGGGTCGGTGGGACCTCGGGTGCGGGCGAGGACACGTATTTGGGGGAAAACGGGAGCGAGACGAGATCTGCTTCCGAGTCCGGATCGTGTAATGCAAGGCCAGGGTTGGGGTTGGGATTGGGAACGATGGTTGGCATGAGGGGTGATGCGAGTTCCATGCTCTCTTCGCTGGCGATGTCATCTTCGAGCGGCTGCGGATCAAAGACGCCGCGCAAGTCCTACGCAGACACAGACATACGCGCCCAGAGTCAAAACAGATGCACTGGCGCAAGCGCAGGTAACGAAGAAGACTTACCTGAGAAAGACGCAGAGCAGACGGGCCTGGGCTGGATGCTCGCAGCTGCGCGATTTCGCGCAAAAGAACTTTTTCCCGACCACGTGTAAAGGTACGCGCATGCTGAAGCTGCTCGCGAAGGTCGTCGACCTCGGCTTGAAGTCTTTGTCGTTGATCATCAGAAAAAGGCGCACTCGAACGTGGGACGAACGTCTTACCGGACGCATTCTCCTTCAACCCGCAGGACGTCTTGGAAATTGTCTACATTTATCCCATCTGTGACCTACGTAATGCTTGAGCTGCCTGGCCAAGCGTGTTGAGAAAAGAGCGATCGCACCCTTCGTTGCCTTGCAACCGCTTTGATTAACGTCGTGCGCTCTGACATAAGAGCGTCCATTTGAGTAGTCATCGTGCGTATCTCGTTGTCGAGTTGGGCTATTGAAAACGGCGTCGAAGGTGATGCCGGGCTATTGCCAGCATCCAACGGACGCGACAAAGCGCTTGGATCGACTGATGCACTTCTTGTTCGAGGACTCGGCGTTGGAATAAATTTGTGATCATTTCGCGGGGCTCGCGACTGAGGTTCCCTGCGTGAGCCGCTTGAAGTCGAGGCCGCCATCCTGACTTGCTCCAGCTGTTCATATCAGACCAAGTCCAATGATTCCATGCCACTTCAGAATACTTGCCTTTTCCGCAATATGACGAATCTCAAGTTCCAGAGACCTGTTTCGTGCATTATTGCTCTCCAGGAAGCGAAGACACTCCTCGTCTGACAATGGTTTTGGCCAAGGAAGTCTTTCACCAGGTTTTCGCTTCTCGAAAGCATGCGTAGCGGCATTCTCAGATGCTCCTGGTCGATGTTCCTGGTCTCTGTGGGAGGTCACGCAGCTCTCCAGCTCAGCTTCGCGCACTGCAACCTTGGCTTCCAGTTCCTCGATGCGGAGGTTCGCTTCTTCTACAGTTCTGGTGTGGCTCTGCCGTTCAAAGTCGAGTTCCGTCCTTAGTCTGGCGATGATGGAGGTAGCATATGCCAGCAGGTCGCTGTTGTAATCCTCTTTCGTGCCTCCACCATCAATCGTGCCAGCGGCAACCTGCTCTGGGGATTCGACATTGAGATTGCCTCGCTGGAAGACGTTGGACGGGTTTGGGGAGTGGGAAAGACGACACACCTGCATGCTTCGTGATGTGCATCCGACTACACGGCCATGAGCTCCATTCATTCGAAACTTGAACTGATAAACCAAACAGAAAAGAGGAAAGAAACCACCATGCAGTCCATGCCACAAAATTGAACGTTTGGGAATAAGTTAAAGACAAGGGCTCTCGACGTACCTTTCTCGATCAGATCCTCGACGACATCCTTCAACTCATCCTTCTCTACCTCCACGTTCTTCACCACGCTGCGCCAACGATCCACCTCGTGTACGAGCCTCACTTTTTCATGCTCCGCAGCCGAAATTTCAAGCGCGTGTTGAGAACGCAATGCATCCAACACGTCGATCGTTTTCAGTAAACGAGTTTGAGCAGTCGACGCGCGCGCGCTATAAGCCTCCAAACGTGCCTCGAGGGTCGCTATCTAGAAAAAAGAGACGTCGGCAAAGATGTCATGGATGAGACCTAGTTGTGGCACTGAGAATCTCGTGGGGGCCCGCACGCACTCGATCGTCCTTTTCCCGAAGCGACGCATCTACATCGTCTTGGACCGGTTTCTGGTCTCGCGCGCGGTTTGGTCCCATATAATGGTGTACTGTCGTGATTGGTGCACAGCAACTGGTGCATGCAGGACGTGGGCCTCAGCGGTCTTTAACATACATACAAGGAAATTTGTGCGAGACGCTCCAATGCTGAGCCAGGTTTGGGAAACGCCAACGACGTTGCTCTCTCCGTCCGTCTGACCGTCAAAAAAAGTGCCGATTCGCTTGTGATAACCTCATGGTCGCTGACACCAGGATCGTGGAATGGGAAACGCCGTTTCTAAACCCCCTCTCGACGAATCGTGAAGGCGTTCGACGCGCATTGATCATCCTCAACCAGCCCTTCTCGCTTCCTTTGCTCGAGACACTCTGGAATGCTTGCTCGTGGAGATGTTGTGCTGACGGTGGTGCCAACCGCCTGTACGATCTCCTGGGGGAAACGAAAGATGAAGAACGGCTGCGGAATCTGTGAGAGGAATTCGGATTAACGAGCCTTCCTCTATGTCCCACTGGGCGAGTCTCTGACGAATGGATCCATAGATACACTCCTGATTTAATAAAGGGGGATCTGGACTCCCTGCGCGCGGACGTTCGAGATTACTATTCCACCAAAGTCCGTTTTCGAGGCTCTGCAGTAGGACGGACGGTTTTACGACTGCTCAGGGAGTGTCCGTCTGCCAAGACCTGGACCAAGATACCACAGATCTCATGAAGTGCATCGAAACGCTCGAAGAGAACGAACGCAAGGAAGGGCACAAGGTTAGACTGATCCACTAACGAGTTTTACTCATAAACATTTCGGATCCAGTATGAAATTCTCATTCTCGGAGGTCTCTCTGGCAGACTCGACCAGACTGTACATGTCCTCTCGTACATATACAAGATCCGACGGACGAGGTCGAGAGTGTATGTCATTACAGACGACAATATTGGGTGGGTTCTCGACGGGGTGAGCATGGAATTCGAATCATGCAGCTGTGGACTTGACATTGTGCCCAGGGACATCACCGGATAACCATCGACCACGACGTTTTGGGCCCAACCTGTGGTCTCTTACCTGTCGGCGTAGATTCTACCGTGTTGTCCACATCCGGTCTTCGATGGAACTTGAGTAAGTCGACACCTTATACCCTTTCGTGTCTTTTGCTGACCGCCTGCTTGAAGATGGGACAGAATCTTCATTTGACGGCCTAGTGTCCACCTCCAACCATCTGGTCCCCACAGAGCAATTTGTGACGATCGAGACCTCTCGTCCGATCTGGTGGTGTGCGGAGCTGCGTAGAAAGATATAACATATGCAGCTATGCCATGATCTTGTCTCAATGTTACAAGGAGCTGAAGAAAGCATTTATTTGGACACTGATTACTTTGCACCACTGAAACCGAAATTTGTTTGTCAAGGAATGAATTTGAGTTATAAACACAAGATTGAGCATAACCTGATCAAATTTGCCATCATACTTGATGATCAACTTATAGAGGTTTATACAGTATTGCTATCCTGGTTTGGGAATCCAACCAGTGTTCTAGGCATTGAGAATAGTCACCCCGACTTCAGGCTGATTTGCAAAGAATGTACACATCAGTAAATTAACACTGTTCTTTATTTGGCTAATTTTAGCTTATTTGACTTATTGTTCATCCAAAGTACAAAAAATTGCGAATTCAATAAGAGATGTGACTCAGTATATGATTATTCTGCCCACCATCTTACTGGTCATGCATAATTTTATGAAAAAACAAGAAAAACATGGCATTAGAAATATTGATAAGTTGATTAAGCCACAATTAGCCAAATAAAGAATAGTGTTAATTTACTAATGTTGAGAATCATGGTATTCATTCTTCTAAATTTCTATTTCATAACCATGGTTCTAGACTCATCACATGATGTTTCATCTTGTGATTCTTGATGACGCTATTCATATTATGCATCTTATCTTCATTCTTACTCATCTTTGATAAAAGCACATTACACTATTGGATAGCTGACTGATATTTACTATAGTTAGTCATATCTGCATATACTGCTTATCATTCCATTACATATCATTCTATTACATTCTACGATATTCCATGGATTATCCCTATATAGTCAAACACTATATAAACCCAGGGTCTTTGTCCTGGAGTAATAACAGTTCTTCTATCTGTTCTTCCACCATCCCTCATAAGACTCTAGCCTATACAGTTGAGACTACCTAAGACTTATACTTTGATTTTAAAACTCAATGCTACTGTCCTAGTGAATCTCCCACTAGACCTCATTCCCTTCTTGCCCCTGTGCTGTCGGATACCTTCAATCCTGATAGGTTATGAGCCCTGCTTGAACAGCAGAGTCTGTCATATAATATCACTAATGCCTCCCTGTTTCTTGTGCGACATAGGTTGGGTTCTCCAAGGATGCATATTGATTCTAAATATGATGTCTGTTGCTCTGACAACATTCATGAATCAATCAGCTATTGCCGAGACCCATAATCATGTGTGGTTTACAATGGACTCTGGGGTTCTCTCCTTTTGGAGAAGACTGGAGAATTTGCATTGCACCTAATACATTGCATTCTCAATGTGACATATACTCTGGATGTTAACCTTTGTGTTTTAGTATATCCAGAAGTAAGTTCACAACCCCAACCATCTCTACCACCTCCTTCTATCCATCCTCATCCTCTTCCTGTCCCTCATCTCTTTCCTTCCCATCGTCAAGGACTTGGAGCTTCCTTGAACACTATTATTCCTCCTGGAGTCCCTTTCGAGCTCCCTTGTCCTGTCTGCCAATGCCCTCTTGAGCAAGGTCAGATTTGTCACCACTCAAATCCTTGTACCACTGTCATAAGATGAGACCAACTCAAATCTCTTCGAGTTTACCAGAAATCACCCTTTGTCATCTGTTATCACCTTCCTAACCTGGACAATCCCACTCCGCTATTTTATTGCAGTATCCTGTCAATCCAGAGATCCATAACAACTCAGATGGTGAAAACATTCCTCCTACATCTCCAAGAAGTGAATCACCACATGCCTATTACTCACATTAGGAAAATTGTTCACAAAAGATAATACTATATAATGTATTATCAAATTTCCAAACCCTTATACAATATAGCATTATGATACACACATAGATAATGCTATATAATTGATGGGAGCGTTTATAGCAATGTCCATATTTATCATAATGCCATATTGATATCTTGTAGACAAACATGATCAGAACCATCTGCCATGTTATAAATGACAAGAACTATCTATCAGATAGTATATGACCAGGACTGTCTACCAGCTAGCACATTATCAGGTTATACAATAATGTTACTTTCTTTATCACAATTGTATAAAATTGTCTAGCTAATATCTAACTGAAATTCAAATGACAAGGAAAGGCCATGTCTTTATCATAATTATATTGAATTGTCCAGCTAATATCTAACTAAAAATTAAATGACAAGGTAAGACCATTTGTATATCACAATTATATGAAAATTGTCTAGCTAATATCTAACTGAAATTTAAATGACCATATATAAAATGTCTGCCTAAGAATATATACCATGTTCTATTCAATGAAATTATGATTAAGAAATAATAAGGATATATATAACTTTCTCAAGTTATACCATTTTGATACTACTTGATCATCTTTGTCTGGACATACCAGCACTTAAAAATTTTCCTGATGCAGCTCCCATTTCCTGAGAACCCTTTCCCTCATGAGAGAGAAGCTTATCTCCTAGCAGAGATTTACAGTAAGATGAATTTTGAATATATAGAGTTGGAAGACGTTGATCCCACTCTCCCTAGAATATCACGCAACTTTCACATGATGTATGTGACATTCTTGGAGAGACTTTGACATGTCCCTCATCCACTCCACAGTATGCAAGGAATACATATTCTTTAGCAAGATGGTTACTTCCAAGCCGACAGTCTACCGAAACTAGAGACTGATGAGATCAATAAATCTTGGAGGGTTGCTCAACCATTTCAGATTCCTCCTTGCGAGACTGGTTTCTGCAATGGAATGGTTAATGGGCTGGCCTATCCAAGGGAAACTCTTGCTGAAAGCTATGAAGGTGCTGGTTGGGCTTTCCCATCCAAGACTCTTTCCTCCACATCTTCCATTCGTGTCCACAATCATGGATATGAGATATTGAAATGTATTCATTTTTCTCCACCACATTATTCTGTTCTTGAATTGTCCACTCAAATGAACTGGAAGCTATCAAGACAGTTTGACCCTCTCACTCATAATGGCAAAGAGTTCAATGCACCCCTCTAGCGTCATGGGAATCATTCCTTCAACCATCACCACCGTTTTCTCTTCCACAAAGATTCCAAGTATAGAAGCTTAAGACACACACAGAGATTGCTGAAAGCAGCCAAGACTCAAGATGAGCTTGACCTCATATATGCTGTACTTGTGGAAAACACTAGTGGATGAATGCATCAAAGAGCTGGAAAGAAAGGAGAAGCAAAGTGAAGACTTCAGCAACAGTCTTGATTTTCTCAAGAACTCTCTGTTTCATCCCTTACTATTTCCTTTTCCTGGACTATCACCTGATTGTTAAGCTTGTGATATAGATTCTTTTGATAACTTCCTTTTACTTAATAATGATACTTTCTTTTTCATTTTATCCTATCGTTCCCATAATGATAGAGACATCTGTGTACAGGTTGGCTTAATTACCAATACATTTATTGGTAATCCACATTATTTTGTGAGACTGGGCTTCAAATCTTTCAAGTCCAAAGCCAATCTGCTGATGAGCAATCATTGAGGCCATACACAACCCCTAAAAACGAAACCATTGCAAAGAAAGAATGTTAGAACCAAATGTCCACTAAGGAAACAGCAGATTCATATCCAATGAATACCATCTCCTCAGCCTTAGGAGATAACTTATCTCATTACTGTTCTGGGGGTATAAACACATAAGCATGTGAACTAAATACCCTAAAGTAAGAAACATCAGGTTTATCTCCATTGAAGACTTCAATGGGTGTCTTCCATTGATGACGATACATTGGTTGTCAATTATAAATATGCAAAGCTGTTTCAACTACATCTTGCCAGAAAGATCTAGGCAAACAAGCATATTGTTGTTTGGCTTCAGCTTTTTCAAGCAAAGTTCTATTGAACCTCTCTGCACGACCATTTTGTTGGAGTATATGGGAAACTGATGCTTGATGTGTAATGCCTCTGGATGAAAAGAACATTTGAAGCTCTTTGCCCAGGAATTCCCCCCAATGGTTGGAATGTACAGAGGTGAGTGAGTGACCAGTGAAGGTCTCAGCCTAATGAGCCATAGACTGAAAATGCTGTACAGTAGCATCTTTGTTACATATGAATGCAACAAGTGCATAACCAGAATGATCATCAATAAAGGTAAGAATATACTTGGCACACAAATGTGGTTCAACTGGCATAGGACCAATAAGATCCATGTGGACCAGTGCAAGAGGTCGAGCAGCCATCTTCCCCATAGCACATCCTTTGCAGGAAGGTAGAGAAGTAGGAATGGAGATAGTGGGTAGACCTGTGACATGTAAGGGCACTTGTCATAAAGTATTTTTTGAGAGATGTCCAAAGTGAGTGTGCCATAGATCATACAAGTCTTGTCCGGCAAGAGAGGACAGAACACCATTCATAGGAGTAATCATAAGAGACTGAAACCAATGAAAGTTATTCATTGGAGATAAAGCGGACACCTGTATTACCAACTGTCCTTTTGCATTCCAGATCCATGATG
>JBBPLK010000242.1:0-32194 GCA_038089735.1 Exsudoporus frostii
AGCTACAGTATATTAGCAGGGAGAAAGACGAGGAATATTAATTCTTTCCTGCCTCCCGCGTCTCCAACTTGCCCGACGCTCACACTTCACATCTTTCCCACGCCGTCGTCTCAGTAGCCTCGCCACACTACCATTCATCTGAAGAAAATGTGCCGATCACATTCCTTTGTCCCTTTGTGGCGTCGAGGTCTTGGTTGTACCTCTTCAACGTTAAACCCTGACGCCCAACATCAGGTTACCCATCCTTTTGCTGCAGCATGCTTCAGGCGATTTTCGAGACAACCGCACAGGTTCATCGTCCGTGTCTCATTCTAGAACTTCCTTCCGAGCTGCAATTACGCATATTTGGAATTTTGTCCGTTAAAGATGTTGTTCGCTGTGCTCGGGTGAGTCCCATCCGGAATCCGTTTCATAACACTCACCTCACCCCTGCCAGACATGTCGTTCTCTCCAAAACACCATCTCCACTTCGATGGAATTCCAGTTTCAGATAGATTCGGCCGCTCATTGTTTACATCTTCTACGTGTCGACGACCAACCGATGCACCAACGCCATCAGCTTCTACAAGAGAAGATCCGAGCGTTGAACACGCTCGACTTTAGTAAAGTGAACTCGATGACGTTAGATACCTATGACACTCGACACGACAAACCACCCCGCGTATTCTTTGTGGACGGGTGGATCGGTGCCACATATCGATCTCGTGGCGACTCGGACTGTGCCGCGCGACTCATTGATTGCAACACGACGACTCCCTCGCAGTCACCACCTCGAGCATGGGCACGAGAGACACTCAACCCAACACAGCCCTTCTTGTACCTCGAACGCACAATCCTAGATGTCTGGCAAGACTTATTGGTGTGTGCCAGCATTAGAACTGGGCCGGTGACATGTGACCAACCGGTATGTCACCTCGAGTTGCGAACGATTTCTGGTGCCCATGGAGACCCTCACCCGCTCGCCGCACACGGAACCTTGGTATCCGCGGGGTAACCACACAGCTGTGGCACGTTCGGGGTTAAACCTGCTCAGAGTAAATTCGAAGTGAACGGAGATTTTGTGGCCATGCTCAAGTCTGACCGTGGTTGCTGAGCCACCTTCTTCTCATTGCTGCAAGTCTGGAATTGGAAGGAAGGCAGAACGACGGTGAGTGCATTCGCAGCGGTATCGTCCAAATCTGTCTCACTGACTGCTGTCAGTTTGTACTCGAAGAACACGAGAAACAATCGTTTATGGACGTTTTCTGTTTTCTCGACTCTGACAGACTCTTAGTTCTCACGGCGCCTGGATGCATCGAAGTCTATTCATATGCGGATTTTGACAAGCCACTGTACCTGCAAGCGCGTTTTATGTTCCCTGTTCGCATGCCGAGATCCACTTACCTTTATACATCCCCCTTTCCCGACTCTGTGTACACCCAGGGTGGCAGTTTGCGTGGACCAACGTGTACCCTCCCTCGAAGGTCGTATTTCCGTGCTTGCCACCACCAATCCGGGCCGCCTTCTCGTAATAAGGAACGATATCTTCTTGCCTCACGTCCCGCCCTTTCCTGACATCCAGCAAGACGAGGATGGGGCATACATTGTTCCTTGGAATACCTGGGGACCTACGAACACACGAGCGTTGACTGTCTGTGGCCCGCGACAGCTCCTCTTTAGCGTAAGCGGAAGCCGTCTGTTGTTGGGACGGCCAAGCGAAGAACACTCGAGAAGCCTCATATGGGAGAAATATGATTTGTATATGATGGACTTCAACCCTGCGAGGATGTCTACTCCGTTGACGTGTAAAAGTCAGGGTGACGGTTCAGAAGAGGAGGGGAAGGAGGACAACGTCATTTCTCTGCCAAACTTCATCAGGACCTCATGTGCTTCAAAAGCTGCGAGACAATGGTTTCCAGGAACGACGCTACCCTACCGAGAGACGGTGTTGACGTCGCTCTCAGGAGAGCCGCTAGCAGGGGTCCACATGGACGAGAACGGTATCGCTCTCTTCCGATGCAAGTTGAGGGATCCCGAGGTGGGTTTTTCGATGATTGACCGGCGCTAGTGAGGCGACTCATCCGTTGGTGGAATAGTCTTGGCAAATGCAGCTCGTGGCTGAGGTGTTCAGAACCCAGTGATAAGGAGGTATGGACTGTGCGTGTCTGCTTCTCGTGGAAATTAATAGATCAACAGATCAACCTCCGAAAACGCAAGCCTCGGGCCCGGTTTGGTATACCACCGTCCTTCCAAATTACCCATCGGGATTCTTCCATGTGTTCAGATTCTTGAAATGTATAAATAGTTGTACACCATAAGGGAGTTATGACAGTTATCTTGTTATCTTGGTGGCGCGAGAGGTTGTTCAACATCGGGGACTGCGGGAGCTTTGATCGGATCATGTGTAACTCAGTCGTGAGAGGAGAGTAGATTATATCGACAACGACGAGTGAGCACGTCACCACTACAGTACCTCTATGTTGCTCCGCCATTACACTGAAGTCGTCCCAGCACATAGCATGATGGACTAGGGCTTCACCTGTGCTCCCCCGGCGGTCTTGTTGGGGTCCTCCGTAGGTTTCTTGCCCGCCATATTATCAAGGAGGCCGAGCAGCGACCCAGACATCTCTTTAGCCATCACTTGTCTTTCTTCTTCCAACACCTTGTCAAACTCGCCTTTGTGGGTTGCAATGTAGGCCTGCTCTTCCTTGTACTGACGTTGTGCCTCTGCGCGCTTTTGTTCGAGGTACGTCGGCGGGATGGGCGAATGGGAGGACTGTAGCAACCGGGAGCAATCAACAGGGGTAAGAAGGCGGGGGGTCGAGACACCTACATCGGTGCTCACGCCGAACATGGAGCTCATGGTGAATCCTCCAGAGGAAAGGCCTTTGGATTTGCTTTTCCACTCAGCGATATGGCGTTCACGTGCCTCGGCTTCCTTCTTGGCATACTCGATTGGAATGTCTTTGCCATGATAAGCCTGAAGGATAGGGCGGACATCCTGAGGTTTATATATGCCGATCGCTGGGGGATGAGCATGAGAATGACACGCTAGTAATCGGGGAAAGAGGAAACATACACTCGAGGAAGGGGATCATAGCAACAAGACCCTTGTCACCAGGAGTACCCGTCCATTGAGGAAGCACGATCGAGTTTTCAGGATGTGACAAGGTATGCTCCTCGTGAGCATCGAGGAGGATGACTTTCGAAAGGTCACGGTTGAGGTAGGAAAGATCCTTGTGCGGATTCAGACCTGAATATAGTATGGCACGAGCGAACTCACTTTGACAATCTTGCCGTCCACGGAGCGCGTCGCGTCGCGGAAAAGCTTGTAGGTGATGAAGAAATTATAAGGATCCAGTTTCTCAATTACGGGAACGGCAGTCTGGATGAGCCACAGTTAGCGGTGGCCCCGCGTGTTGCAGAGCGAATGAACAAACGTAGTGATTTTGCGAAGTGAATATAACGATTTCATAAAACTGAGATAGATACGCAAGGAAATAATCAACACCTGGACGCTTGGCTGTTCGCCAACCTTTTTGACGCTATGGAGGAAATCAGGTTGTCGCTCGAGAAATCGTAATGTTGGAGACTTACATCCCAAGTAGAGGTTATTAGTAGGTCATCCATCGATACCAGAAGGGTGTAAGGTTTTTGGTGGGGACTTGGAAGGGGTGGAGGAAGCAGTTCTGTCCATGCTGGCTTGTTGAAGTACTGGGAGTAGACGTAAATGCAGACCCCAGATAAAATATGATCCGGAGTGACATACATCAAACATGTCCGTCAATCGTGTCTTTGTCCGGGTCCACCGACCCGAAGGTGCATCTTCGATCTTCTATCAAAACCAACCAAGACATCATAATCATGACAGGCATAGAAGTGACCAAAACCATACGATTTTCTTGTTTGCAAGTTCATCTGCCTCCCAATCTCGCCCGAGATAGAGTACTTGCACCCCAATGGCAATGGCCAAGACACCGAGCGAGACTCTTCCCAAATACCTTCGGCGTCGCTCTATGGAAGAAAGCGAATCTTTGGAAGACTTTGCGCCCGTGCGCTCCGTCTTTTCTGTCGGTTCCGAGCGTGAGGCTGGGTCGAAGTCGAGGCTGGGGAGAGAGGAAGTCGTTTGCGCTGTTGGTGGGGGCGGTCGTGGCTGCTCGGGCGACGCCGCCTTGGGTGGCACTTGGGATGCGAGATAGCGCACCGACCGCGGTGCGAACGCGTGTGTTCGAACGGCTCCCCGCAAGACGACGGAAAACATCTGAATCGAAAACGGACAGTTGACGGTTAGAAACTTTTAATTTGGTCCCGTGCTTTGTTTGCGTGCAGCAACTTACACGGCCATTTTACCCACGACCCACTGGACTCGACTCAGCATGAGCCTCCTCCAGCATTAAAACCTCTTCTTCGCACATCCAGTGTTAGTGCAGAAACTGACTTAAAATAGGGTTTTATTTGCCGAATACAGTGGGTCAGACCGTCAGCGCATGCCCGAACACATGCCAGAGATCACCTGAGGATTGCGCAGTGCGCATCGGCTCAACGTTACAAGTTGAGGTACTCAAGCCCTTGATTCCAAATGTTCCCTTTCACCCTTCGCCTTCGTCTCAAGACAAGTCATGGCGCCAGTAATTGTATTTGACTGGTATTGCCTCACCATCACCTCTCTCGTTACTGTGATATATCAGTTCCCGGGCTTTACCGTTGCATGGACCTTTCAGTTTGACATGATCACAGATTTCACGGGCGGTTGGAACTCATCCATCAGAGGCTCGTTATAAATTCTTACAGGATTCAATTTCTTCATTCTAGGTCAGTTATTTCTGTGAGTTCGACTGATCCTGGCCTCTGGTAGTTTTGATAACTTTACTGCTTGGGCAAACCTTTTGTGCCAGAAACTTATTGGCGAGTATTTTGCTACCTTTGTGTTTTGATCATGTCGACAGCAATTTTCCTTTGTCGGTTATTGAGGCGGGGAAGTGACGCTCGCTTCGTTAGTTTCAGGGACCATGTCTGGAGGTCGTTTGGTACGCACATGATGTTCTTTGCTGATTCTGATTGTTCGGATTATATTAAAGTTTCTGGTTAGGTGCGTTGGAAATCGCTCGCGATCTCACTTTCACATTCACTCTGATCTGCAAATACTTTACAGGGCAAATCATGTAGGTAGGTATCTCTCAGAGATTATGCGTCGCATTCGCGAACCCACCTGCGTAGGTTTGGCCAGTATCCCTTCCTTTGTCCATCCACAACTCCCAAGGCTCTCGGGAGCGAGTGTGGTTATCTTCTGGTTTGGTTGGTCGCTTGAATCTACAGCTGATCTCCAGAAAGTCAGTCGTAGTCGGCGTTTGTCAAGTAGCACTCTGGCTAACAATATACTCTATAATACCTGTGGAAGACCTCGAACCCTCCGCAAGATGCTATCATTAATGTAACTCGTGATTTTTAGAAAGTCGGAAATGACGCTCAAATTGAGTTGTACACAGAGGGGTCTGGAAGTGGTCGCGTCAACAATATTTTGGCGAGTACGTCCATCGATGAATCTGTTGCTCGTCATCGTTCTTAGAACCATTCAGTTACTCAGAGTACTTTGTTGGTGGGGCATATGAGTTCTATGTCTCTCCAGCAATATTATCGGACAGTGGACTCGATTCGTCCGCACCAGCTGCCTTATACGCTTCCATAGTTTCCCCGTTCTTCACGACGATCTACACCTCATCTTTCCATTTTCCAGTGATGTTCCTTCAGTCTACGCTGACACTGGAACGGCATTCTACTCTTTGTATCTGGTATTCATCCCGCCGAGAAAGCACAGGCGAAAAAATTTCACGCTCTAGGTAATGATGAGACTAGGAATCTGTCTACGCCTGGTACTGAGGCCGACACCGGCGCAACCACTAGGGCATGGGAGAGGTACCAAATTTGTGATTGCTTCGACGTCCATCTTATTCCCCACCCCGCCCGCGCTGTATCGGACATGTAAGATGGAAGAGGGAGAGACAGAGGCTAGGCTCGTGTGACGGAGGGGCTGAAATTCCGTTGCGTTTGCATATGCAGCCAGCGCGTCAACGACGTCTAGGCCAATGAGCAGAAACCTCCTACTCACATTTCAGGCAGCCTTGTGTTACTACGAGGCCTCACGAAGGCAGCCATATGTATACTCTTCGTAAGTACAAACTTCCCAAACCACAACTGTAACTGACATATATCGTAGGGGCAGGTTCCTCGATCAGCGCCTTATATTTCTCCCGCGATGCCAAACTTCCTCCAAGTATTTCCATGCAAGATGCCATGCAGATGTGGGATCCTTCATGTGGAACTTCCCAGTGACTATTTTGAGTGCGGGACCTGACCCGGCTATTGAAAGATGGTGCATCTGTGATAGCTGCTGTCTACTGATTGTAACGGGTACATTCACATGGCACGGAGTCAAGACTGGACTGTTCGCATATACTACATCTCATATTTTGCTCGAGCGAAAAAGAACTCGCAGACCCTTTGGGATCACATCAACCTTCACATTTGGATCCTGGGGCCGTACTGCCTGAAGCCTCTCGCGGTGTCTTGTTCTGAACTTCAGCCACGTTGCTAAGCTTCTCCACCATGCGCTTCAGGGTACTCTGAGCAAGATTCGTATCAGAGCGTGGCTTTGGCTGCTTTGAGGTCTTTGGATACTTTGGCGGGCCAGAGATAAGCTAGAAAAGATACAAAACAAGTTAGGTTTTGCTTGAACTTGACGAATGATCAGAATACTTACTGACTTATTACTACCCATGGTAGAGACTGGAACAGGGAGACCATATCCCATGGAGCAACTCGATAGGGGTATGGAAGTTGGGGGTGTGGTTGCTTCTGTAGCCTGTTGACAGTGCACTGAGTCACTCTGCTAGGCAGCTCAGCGCTCAGCGCTCAATCCTGTTTAGCCTGGCGGCTAGATATGAAAGTACCAGTATGGGCTGTACATGATCGATTGATCTCTCGTGTTTAGATTTCAAACTCAGATTCTAGAACACCTTTGTAATAGGTCCCTGCTGGTTTATCGCCGACACTCAGAAGAAGCCTCCAATCTAACTCACACGTCGCCACACATCCGGGTCTCCGAGTCACTCCTCTCCACAGCGGCTGCCCAAAACCATTGGCCGACGACACGATACAAAAAGAGCATCAGAGCGGATTTCCCTTGGCAGTAGTAGCGCCATAGTCCCTTGATCAAGACATGCGTCATGTTTGACTTCAGGGCTACCAGAATGTCGACTCGACGCCTCATCCAGAGCATACGCAACGTTCCCGGAGCTATTTTGCGATTTCTTCGTGCCATTCTCCTCCCGATGATACTACGTGGTGCAAGTATGGTCCCGAAATTGTTACACCTGCGCCCTAACTCCCCTGAGTCCCCAACATCGCCACGCAGGGAGTGTGAACCATCGCAGGGAGGTGCAAGCTATTCTACAGTCCCTACCTCCCTTGCTCCGGTTTCTTCGACAGCCTTGCTACCTTCAGCACCTCACAGCGATGATTCCCCCAACAGCTTGTCCCCATCAATACCTGGTCCCACCCACGCGTCAGATATACCGCTCGCTACACGATGTGTGGCTCGTATTACGACTTTCAATGCCATACCCGCTGCACCGGAGCAAATTCAGAGGCATCTACGACGCAAGCCGACGTATGTATCAGGTCATGTTCTATTACGGTCATTCTAGCCGGTCACTGAAAATCCTCTTCTGCGAAGCGAGAAAAAGGCCAGCGAACGAACTATCAGCGCCGGGAAAGTTGACTACTCAGAGTGCGTGTGCGAATACTGCCGCTATAGTTTCATTTGCGAAAGATTTCGCCTACAGGAAAACACCTGGCGGATGGAAACGAATTGTACATCCAGAAGGGGCACGCTATTTCTTCAATCCCCATAAGGTTCGAGTCTCGGCATCCAGTAGTTTAATGTATTCTTCATTCGTTGCCTGCAGCAAGTCTTCACAGACATCGACCTTACGAAGCAAAATCTAGATGAGATTGATGAATGTATCCACTTTCTACGGGAAAAGGAAATTCGAATGGTTCCAGGACCACCTTTCCAAGAAACGCAACTCGTAATAGAACTCGATGAAGAAGACAGTAACGAAAAATGGCTCTACTATTTTGTCAATCATGAGACTCATGTGGTATTCTGGGTCGACGAATTTGAGACGACGAAATTGTCTGTGTTCGATGATCTAAAAGGTATCACCGCAGTTAGTCACATTGGTGGGTCACTCGAAGCTTTGTCTGTTTTTTTCTCGCTCCCCTGAATGTGATGCAGGATACGCCATTGAGTCGCAGTATTGGTAGGTGGAGTGGAGAGAACTCTTCAGACCAGGACTCATAATTATAGGTTCCACTGCGAACAATATCCGAACTGTAACTCTGTGTCTCAAGATCATGTCACTGAGTTTTCCGGGATCATTGCTCATGCTTGTGCAGGTTGGTTTCAATATTTTTCAGTGGTGGAAATGGTCACTGCAACGCTGGCTAGATCGTAGCACATCTTTAGCACCACTGTCAACGCTTAATGAGACTCAGCTCGCGAGATTGCTGACCCTGGCTCCATACCTTCAGTGTAACGTTTTATCTGCTCACATTCATGATATACCAGGCTTATGCTAAACTCACTAGCAAGGGTTGGTGTAGTCGACGAGTACGCCTTGTGGATCATAGGTAAGCCTACAATTCGAACCTACCGTTACTCGTCGCTCAACCTCTTCTAAGCTCGTGTGATGAACAACTTTGGTCGGTGGATTCTGCTTTCCAATCTCTCCGCGATTGATTAGAGCTTCAGCTACCATGAGGTTCTACAACTTCTATGGGCAACCAGGAGCACGACTGGAAGCCAACCTGTCTGTGTATATCAGAGGTGAAAATGGAGACGAGAACTCTCTCCTGTTCATACCATTGGATATATCCCTCTTCTATGCACCATCCGCCCACATCAAGGATCTCAAGAGCATCTGGGTCGATGATATTGTCAACTATGCACGCTGGGAAGCATTCTCGACCAAGTTGAACAATGAATGGAACGGAATCACAATCTATGTGAGTAAGTCAACTCGCTAAGTGGACGCACTGGCAGTTGACTTTGGGACCTCGGCAGTCCACTGTAATGTTGGCTGTCGACGTCAGCTTTCTAGCCGCAGCAGGGATCAATAACGGGGGTAGGGGTTCGCAATCGGTAGCCACGGTTGCGATTTATGTGTCCCTGTTGGCTGTTGTCGGTTCTTTACTCTCGTCCCTACTGCTTGCGAGACAGAGGCGTACGCAGGACGACTCGGCTAGTGCCGTGTGTTGTTCTAGTGTTCGTTTATTAAGTATCTGACAAGCTCCCAGGCATGGTTCTTGTCCGTCATGACTCGGTGGGGAGGATTCAAGCCTCTGGGAATCGTGTACAGCTTGCCGTTTGCATTACTGATTTGGGCGTACGTATTGACCGTCATCCTGCGTCAGCTCACTCAACTTACCGACCTACAGGATGATTTTCTTCGTGCTGGCATTATCCTACATCATTTTTCAATCAAGTGATCGTGCTACCTTGGCCACGCTTGCTGTTGGTGAGGTTTTGGTTGCCAGCCTGACCACCTTATCCATCTGGTGGGCACGAGACTATAGTGGATGGTGGTCGGATCTAATAGCAAAGTTTTCGTGGCGTGTGCGAGACCTTCGTTGCCGCCGTGACCCGGAAGAGTAGTATACAAGTACTACACACTAGACTGATGCCAGTAGATACCCTTCGAACACCCTTTTTCGGTTTATGAGGACAAAAGGGAATTTCGGATAATCCGAAAGATGTGCAATGGGTATTCCTCCATCATACTCGAAATCGTACCCCAGGGCCACTTCACACCGGTCACCTAATTCCTGACACATAATTCAACCTCTGCGTCTTCTCTTGAATTTTTGGACGGGGTGAATACATTCCCTCCAACAGTTCTTTAGTTATTGTACCCGTCTGGCCCGATGATTTGGGGTCCCTCCTGGAGTACTGTGTAGACTCCTCGTTGTATGCTGAATGGGATTTCGCGATCAGGTTCGCAAAGCGCTTGCAGGCGTCCGTCAAAATCCGCCCCGAACGAGCTCGCCTCAAGATCATAGTCACGCCTGGGCCCTGGGCCCGAACTCTGCCTTGGAAACATGCCCGAACGCTCGCCATGATGTTCAGAGCCAGGAAGTAGCTTGATCGTCGGTCCCGATGGAGTTTGATCACCAGATCACTGTCATCCTGAGAGGTTTTGTAGTAGGCAAGGAACTTGTCTTGATAATCGGTGCAGTACGTGATTAGGGTAATTGGGTTCCTCTCGATGTCAAGCAGTCATTGGATCCTTTATTTGATTTTGTCGCCAGCTTCATCGAGGTGTCGTTGACGAAGTCGTCATATGTGATGCTGAGGCTTGAGACTACCACCAGGGGGATCTCGACCGAAAACATTCAATGCATAGAGCACCTAGCTCCACTGGGTTGTTAGAGAGTGCTCTCAGGACTTTGATGATGAGCTGGTGAATGCAATTCAATAGACAGAAGTAAATATCAGAAGCTCTGTAAGCCCGGATACCGATATTTCTGGGGGTTCGAATAACTACAAATACAACTTCACAGCAAAGTGCGACCGCAGTTTAATATGCAAAAATCTGCAAAAACGATCACTCAGAGCTCCTACTAGGGCCAGTCCACCTCCTGCATACGTACCATTAACTACATGTGCCACAAATGAAGTGAGGGAACTGTTGCTTCCTCGGGTTATTGCCACCACCTGGGCGCTTTGGGCCAGAGATAGTCTAGGAAAAGATACAAAATGACAGTGTCAAGTCTTGCTCGAAGATGAATGATCGGAATACTTACGGGCCTAGCTACTGTAACTTCTTCACTTGGACGCGGCGGTTGTGTGCCACCACCCTCAGTCTTTCCCATGGGGTAATTCAAAGTACTAGTGGGTATGAAAGTCGGCAAGATCTACCACCGTTGGCAGGCTTTGTGTGTAAAACGTCCACAAGGACAAATAGAAAATATAATATAAAAATTAATTCGTTTAGTGTAAAAAGTGTGCAAATCCAGATAAGAAGTCGCTCTCGATTGATGTAAATAGATATCTTGTCAAACCCGAGTCGAATATTGTTTTAAATGTGCACCTTACGACGTGCATGTATCCATACAGTTGATAAATGCTAACTGAGACAATTAATAAATATTTTACTACATGTCCCAAATACAATCACATGTCTCGGTTGCAAGCAAGATCTTCACCGGAAGCGCCGGCCCCTTGTACCCAACTGTCCGAAAATAGTACGATACCGCTTGGAGGTTCGAGTTGGCAGTAGTAAGCGGCGCTTGTAGTTCCTTGGCCAAGACGCCCATCGTGTTCGATTTCAGAGCTGCCAGAATGTGGATTCAACACCTCATCCAGAGCATACGCAATGCTCCCGGAGCTATTTTGCGATTTCTTCGTGCCATTTTCCTCCCGATGATACTACGTGGTGCAAGTATGGTCCCGAAATTGTTACACCTGTGCCCCAACTCCCCCGAGTCCCCAACATCGCCACGCAGGGAGTGTAAACCATCGCAGGGAGGTGCAAGCTATTCTACAGTCCCTACCTCCCTTGCTCCGGTTTCTTCGACAGCCTTGCTACCTTCAGCACCTCACAGTGATGATCCCCCCAATAGCTTGTCCCCGTCGACGCCTAGTCCCGCCTACGTGTCAGATATACCGCTCCCCACACGACGTGTGACTCCCATACCAGCTGCACCGGAGCAAATTCAGAGGTATCTACGACGCAAGCTAAAGTATGTATCAGGGCTTTGTGCTATCACAGTCATTCTAGCCAGTTACTGAAATCTTTCTTTCTTCTGTGAAGCGAGAAAAAGGCCAACGAACGAAGTATCAGCGCCGGGAAAATTGACTACTCAGAGTGCGTACGCGAATACTGCCACTAAAGTTTCATTTGCGAAAGGTTCGCCTACAGGAAGACACCTGGCGGATGGAAACGAATTGTGCATCCAGAAGGGGCACGCTATTTCTTCAGTCCTGATAAGGTTCGAGATTCGGTATTTGGTAGTTCATACGCTCTTCATCGGTTACCCTGCAGCAAGTTTTCACAGACATCGACCTCACGGAACGAAACCTAGTTGAGATTGATGAATGTATCGACTTTCTACGTGAAAAGGAAAATCGAGTGATTCTAGAATCACATTCCCAGGAACCACGTACGCAACTCGTAATACAACTCGAGGAAAAATTCGGCAAAAGAGAATTGCTGTATTATTTTGTCAACCACGGTTCTCGTGTGGTATTCTGGGTCGACGAATTTGAGACGACGAAACTGTCTGCGTTCGATGATCTACAAGGCGTTACAGCGGTCAGTCACATCGGTGAGTCACTTGAAGCTTTGTCGACTTTTCTCCCTTCCCTGAGTTAATGCAGGATATGCCATCGAGTTGCAGTATTGGTAGGTGCAATGGGGAGAACACTTCAGACCAGGACTCATGATCATAGGTTCCACTGCGAACAATATCCGAATTGTAATCCTGTGTCTCAAGATCATGTCACTGAGTTTTCCGGGATCGTTGCTCATGCTTGTGCAGGTTGGTCTCAACACTCCACAGTGGCGGAAATAGTCACTACAGGGCTGTCTAGATCGTAGTACATCTTTAGCGCCATTGTCAACGCTTAATGAGACTCAGCTCGCGAGCTTGCTGACACTGGCTCCATATCTCCAGTGTAAAGTTATGTCTGCTTACACTGATGAGATGCCATGCTTATACTAAATTTACTAGCGAGGGTTGGTGTAATCGACGAGTATGCCTTGTGGGTCATAGGTCAGTCTACAAAGTCACATCTGCCGTTGCACATCGCTCAGCCTCTTCCTAGCCCGTGTGATGAGTATTTTTGGTCAGTGGTTTCTGCTCTCCATTTCCCTATCCCTAATTAGACCTTCAGCTGCCATGAGGTTCTACAACTTCTATGGGCAACCAGGAGCACGATTAGAAGCCAACCTCTCTGTCTATAGCGAAGGTGAACGTGGAGATGAGAACTCTCTCCTGTTCGTGCCATTGGATATATCCCTCTTCTATGCACCATCCGCCTACATCAAGGAGCTCCAGGGCATCTGGGTCGACAATATTATCAACTATGCACGCTGGGAAGCATTCTCGACCAAGTTGAGCAGTGAATGGAGCGGAATCACTATATATGTAAGTTTATCACCCGATCAACTCGCTGAGTGGATACGCTGGCAGCTGACTTTGGAACCTTTGCAGTCCACTGTGATGTTGGCCGTCGACATTAGCTTTCTAGCCATGCCAGGGATCAATGGCACGGGTACAGGTACACAATCGGTCGCCACGATCGCGATCTACATGTCTCTGTTGACCGTTGTTGGTTCTTTACTCTCGTCCCTACTGCTTGCGAGACAGAGGCGTGCCCAGGATGACTCGGCTAGTGCTGTGCGTTGTTCTACGTCGTGTTCATTGATTAAAAGTGTCTGATGAACTTCCAGGCATGGTTCATCTATACCATGACTCGATGGGGAGGATTCCAGCCTCTAGGAATCGTGTACAGCTTGCCGTTTGCATTATTAATTTGGGCGTACGTCTTGACCGTCATCCGGCGTGAACGCTCTTGACTTACCGAACTGCAGGATGATTTTCTTCGTGTTGGCATTATCATACATCATTTTTGAATCGAGTGATCGTACCACCTTGGGCACGGTTGGCGCTGGTGCAGTTCTGGTTGGCAGTCTAATCTCATTGCCCATCTGGTGGGGACGAGACTACAGCGGGTGGTGGTCGGATCTAACAGTAAAGTTTCCGCGTCGTGTGCGAGACCTTCGTTGCCGCCGCGACCCAGAAGAGTAATATATAGGTACTACATACCAGACTGATCCCAGTAGATACCCCTCGGACTCCCTTTGTCGGTTTATGAGGCTGAATGGGAATTTCGAGATAATCTGAAAGATGTACAATGGGCATTCCCCTATCATGTCCGAAATCGCACTCCAGGGCCACTTCACAGTGGTCACCTCAATTCCCGACGCACAGCCTGCAGTCTCTGCATCTTCTCCTGATTATTTGGACGGGATAACACGACGTGGATACATTGTTCTTACAGCGATTGTACCCGTCTGGGGTCCCTCCTGGATCCTAGGACCGTGCAGACTCCTCCCTGTATGCTGAGTGCGATTTCGTGATCGATCACAATTGCAATCATGTTCTCGCAAAGGAGTTTATAGGCGACCGTCGAAATCCATGCCGTATGAGTTCGTTTATCATAGTCACGCCATTGTTATGGGCCCCGGGCCCGGACTCTGCCTTGGGAATATGCCCGAACGCTCCACATGATGTTCGGAGCCGGGAAACCGTCTGACCAGATGGAGTTTGACCATTAGATCGCTGTCGTCCCAGGAGGCTTTGTAGCAGGCGAGCAACTTGTCTTTATAATCAGTGTAATAGTGCGCGTTAAGAATACTTGTGGTCCCCTCGATGTCAAGTAGCCATTGGACCTATATTTGAATTTGTCGCCAGCTTCGTCGAGGTATTGTTGACGAAGTCATCATATGTGGTGCTGAGACTTGAGATCGTCACCAGGGGGATCTCGACTGAAAACATCCAATGCATGGAGCACCTAACTCCACTGGGTTGTTGTAGAGTGTTCTCAGGACTTTGATGACGAGAAGCAAAGATCAGAATCTCTGTGAGCTCCGCTACCGATATTTCTGGGGTCGAATAACTACAAATTACAGCTTCTATGGCAAAGTGCGACTGCAATTTGATATACAAACTCTGCAAAAAGGAGCGTTCAGAGCTCCTGCTAGAGCCAATCCACTTTCTGCGTACGTGCGATTAGTTACATGTGCAAATAAAGTGAGGGAACTTCCGGTCATTGTCATTTGGGCGCTTCGGACCAGAGATAGTCTAGGAAGATACAAAACAACCGTGGTAAGGTTTGCTGGAAAATGAATGATCTGAATACTTACTGGCACAATTGCTCCTTTTCCATTGGGCAATTTAATGGTGGGTATGAAAGTCGGGAGTGCGGTGCTTCTGTAGCTTTTGGACGGTACCCTGCTCAGCGCTTTTTAGTGTGACGATAAGAAAGTTATCTTAAGATTTCAAACTCAGATTACAGCAAGATGAATTCTACACTTCCATCACTCATGTACCTACGAGCGGCTGTCCGAAAACATTGGCCAACCACACGATGCCCTCCACGACGGTGGGAATGGGTTGGCAGTACTAGCGCCATAGTCCCTTGACCAAGTCGCCCATCATGTTCGATTTCAGAGTTGCCACTGTGTCGATTCATCGATTCATCCAGAGCTTACACAATGTTCCCGGAGCTATTTTGCGATTTCTTCGTGCCATTCTCCTCCCGATGATACTACGTGGTACAAGTATGGTCCCGAAATTGTTACGCCTGCGCCCTAACTCCCCTGGATCCCCAACATTGTCATGCAGCGAGTGGGAACCATCGCAGAGAAGTGCCAGCTATTCTACCGTCCCTACTTCCCTTGCTTCGGTTTCTTCGACAGTCTTGCTACCTTCAGCACCACATAATGATCCCTCCAACAATTTGTCCCCGTCAATCCCTAGTCCTGCCTCCGTATCAGATATACCACTCGCCACGCAACGTGCGACTCATATTACACCCCTCAATGCCATGCCAGTTGCACCGGAGCAAATTCAGAGGCATCTACGACGCAAGCTGACGTATGTATCAGGGCTTGTTCTATCACAGTCATTCTAGTTGTCACTAAAAATTTTCTTCGTCCCGTGAAGCGAGAGAAAGGCCAACGAACGAACTATCAGCGCCGGGAAAATTGACTACTCAGAGTGCGTGCGCGAATACTGCCACTAAAGTTTTATTTGCGAAAGATTTCGCCTACAGGAAAGCACCTGGCGGGTGGAAACGAATCGTGCATCCAGAAGGAGCACGCTATTTCTTCAATCCCCATAAGGTTCGAGTCTCGGCATTCAGTAGTTTGATGCTTTCTTCATTCGTTGCCTGCAGCAAGTCTTCACAGACATCGACCTTACGAAACAAAATTTAGATGAGATTGATGAATGTATCCACTTTCTACGGGAAAAGGAAATTCGAATGGTTCCAGGACCACCTTTCCAAGAAACGCAACTCGTAATAGAACTCGATGAAGAAGACAGTAACGAAAAATGGCTCTACTATTTTGTCAACCACGAAACTCATGTGGTATTCTGGGTCGACGAATTTGAGACGACGAAACTGTCTGCGTTTGATGACCTACAAGGTGTCACTGCGGTTAGTCACATCGGTGGGTCCCTCGGAGCTTTATCGACCCTTCTCTCTCCCCTGATGTAATACAGAATATGCCATCGAGTCTCAGTATTGGTAGGTGGAACAAGAGAACTCTTCGGATTAGGGCTCATGATTATAGGTTCCACTGCGAGCAATATCCGAACTGTAACTCTGTGTCTCAGGATCATGTCACTGAGTTTTCCGGGATCATTGCTCATGCTTGTGCAGGTTGGTTTCAATATTTTTCAGTGGTGGAAATGGTCACCGAAGAGCTAGTTAGATCGTAGCACATCTGTAGCACCACTGTCAACGATTGATGCAGCTCAACTCGCGCAATTGCTGGCACTCGCACCTTACCTTCAATGTAACCTGTTGTCTACTTGCACTGGTCATATACATGGCTTATACCAAATTTACCAGCAAGGGTTGGTGTAGTCGACGAGTACGCCTTGTGGATCATAGGTAAGCCTACAATTCGAACCTACCGTTACTCGTCGCTCAACCTCTGCTAAGCCCGTGTGATGAACAACTTTGGTCGGTGGATTCTGCTTTCCAATCTCCCCGCGATTGATTAGAGCTTCAGCTACCATGAGGTTCTACAACTTCTTTGGGCAACCGGGAGCACGATTAGAAGCCAACCTGTCAGTCTATATCGGAGGTGAACATGGAGATGAGAACACTTTCCCGTTCATACTGTTGGATGTGTTCCTATTCTATATGCCATCCGCCTACATTGAGGAGCTCAAGGACCTCTGGGTTGACGACATCCTCAACTATGGGCGCTGGCTCGATTTTTCGAAGAAGCTCCGCAATGACTGGGGTGGATTCGGCCTCTACGTGAGTGGATCACAAGATCAACTTGTTGCGGAGACGCACTGGCAGCTGATTTAAACCTCGGCAGTCCACTGTGATGCTGGCTGTCGACGTCAACCTTTTGGTAGCCCCAGGGGTTGTTGTGGGTTCGCGATCCGTGACCACGGTCGCGATCTATATGTCTCTGCTGACCGTCGTCGGTTCTTTACTCTCGACCGCACTGCTTGTGAAGCAGAGGTATGCCCTGGATGACTCATATAGAGGTGTTGTCCGTTGTTCCACATGGTGTCCATTATCGAAGACCTTATTCCTGCCGAACCTCCAGATGTCGTTCATGTATGCCATGACTCGCCGGGGAGGACCCAAGGCTCTGGGAATCATGTACAGCTTGCCGTTCGCATTATTAATTTGGGCGTATGTGTTGAGCCTATTGACCGTCATCCTCCGTCAGCTCACTCAACTTACCGAACTTCAGGACGATTTTCTTCGTGATGGCATTATCCTACGTCATTTTCGGAACGAGTGATCGTGCTACCTTGGGCATAGTTGGCGCCGGTATGATTCTGATTGGCAGTCTGATCTCATTGCCCATCTGGTGGGGACGAGATTATAGCGGGTGGTTGTGGGATCCAACAGTAATGTTTTTTTCTGGTCGTGTGCAGGGCCTACGTCGCCGCGGCGACCCGGAGGTGTGATCTTACGAGTACTACAACTAGACTGACGCGAGTCCTCTTTTACCGTGACTGGTCGAGGTAGATTGCGAATCATCGATCGGTGAGGACAAAAAGGGAATTCCCAGCCAAGCAGAAACATGTATGATTAGGCATTCCTCTACTATCATGATCATACGAGGCTCAACTGAGACGTGCACCATAGTCTAGAGCATGCAGCAATGTTCGATAAAAGAGTACTAATACAATTTTAAATGCCATCTTACCACCTAGGCAAACCAACACACCAGATGATGAGGCCCGAGAGTCCATTACAGTAACAGGTCTAGTACATTGAAAGCGATGACAGTGTCTACTACTCTATATTGACCACGGGGACAACTCGGGGCCACTTTTGGCAGCCCCCCGGATCACAGCTTCAACGTCTGCATATCCGATCACTGCTGCAAATTTCCGAAACACCCTATCAACCTCTTTCTCCTTGAGTTCCTCTTCAAGTCGTGCCATTTTCATCTGCGCTCTCGCTAATGCCGGGTCTTGTGCAGCGAGGCAAGCTGGAACCTCCATATCTCGTGACTTGCGCAAACGGAGCTGCTGATAAATGTCACTTGTGTAATGTATGACACGAAACCGAGCACTTGATCCGAGATCAGAAGGTATTTTGTTCTGGATGCCCTCCAGGAATAAAAGCTTCTCCCTGGCGCATCGACTTGAACCAACAATTTTGGCCCATTCAGCAAAGTATCCATCACGGAATTTACCATCCTTGTACTGGCAGGAAATCCAGGTGAACACCCAAACGAATGATTCCACATCGTAGCGATATTGATGTTTGATATGATGGTGATTTTGGTCACACATTCTCCAGAAGTTATACTCTCTCCAGAGGTCGATCGCCATGAATGGTATAGTTGCAGTCCGCTCGTCACCGGATGTGTGGGGCTCTAGGCCTCCCAAAGTTGCAAGGCTGTAATCGTTCAGTATGCCCTTCAACACGCCCTTAGACCGATAATACATCAAGTTTGAAGCACTGATGTCGCGATGATGGACGTTGCCCTTCCATAATTCATAGTGACCTAGAGTACCTGCCATTCAGAACGTTACAATGATAGCAAGACGACATAGACCTACACAAAATGATTTGACACCATACATTATATAGTTCCTCGGGATGAGGTTGAAGTTCCCAGATCGGTCACAGCTTCCGGAGTGCAAGGAAGCGCAGCGTGCGGCCGCAATGTCTAGCGTCCTCGGGCTTGATGTCAAGAGCCGCCTGGATATTAGGCATCGAAACATCAAACTTCTGTGACAGGAGTACAATCCGAGCATGTACCTTAACGTCATCGTTGACCACCGCAATGTTCTTGACAACATCCAGGATGGCCGCCTCATTAACTCGTTGCTCCTCTCCACGCTGGCAGGACATTTTCACCGCCATCCCATCTTCCTCCATCTGGTGATCTTTCCCCTCGAGCTCTGTGCAAATAGGGCTCATGACCTTCGTCCCACGTCCGTTCAGCATGATGTACATTTGGGTCGACAATCACTATGCACGCTGGGGAACCCTCTCGAGCAAGTTGAGTGGTGAGTGAAGTAGAATCACGATCTATGTGAGTGGGTCATCAGATCAACTCGTCGAGTGGATACGCTGTCAGCTTACATTGGAACCTTGGCAGTTCACCGCGATGTTGGCTGTTCGACGTAAACTTTCCAGCCGCGCGAGGGATCGATAGCGGTGAGCTAGGTTCGCAATCGGTCGCGATGGTCGCGATCTATATGTCTCTGCTAGTCGTCGTTGGTTCTTTACTCTCGTCCGTACTGCTTGCGAGTCAGAGGCGTGCCCAGGACGACTCAGCTAGTGCTGTGCGTTATTCCACATGGTGTCCATTGGTTAACCACATAATACTTATCTGATGAACTTCCAGGTATGGTTCATCTATACTATGACCGGATGGGGAGGATCAGAGGCTCTGGGAATCGTGTACAGCTTGCCGTTCGCATTATTAATTTGAGCGCATGTCTTTTGTTCCGAAATGCTTCTCAGCCTGAGTGTGGTACATTTTCAGCTGAATTCGGAACTTCCGAGTCATTGGGCGACCTTCTGCTTACATAAGTAAATGGTACTTTTGCAGTACTACAGCACTAGCGGTACAAGTTCACGTAAGTTGACCAGGACATGCATGCGTACTGGACTGGAGAGCTGCGTTTCACAATGTTGATTCAACGCCTCATCCAGAGCATACGCAACATCCCCGGAGCTATTTTGCGACTTATTCGTGCCATTCTCCTCCCCATGGTACTCCGTGGCGCTGGTACGTTCTCCAAATCTTTACACCTGCGCCATAACTCCTCCGCATCTCCATCGTCGTCACACATGGAATGTGAGCCATCGCGGAAAGTTGCAAGCTGTCCTACCGTTGCTGCTTCTTCTGCCCCAGCTTCTTCGACACTCTTGCTACCTTCAGGATCTCAGGGTGATTCCGCCGACCATTTGTTCTCATCAATACCTAGTACTGTCAATGCTCCAGATATCCCTCTCACCACGCCACGTGTGGCTCCCGCTGCAACTCTCAATGCCAAACCAGCTGCACCGGAATATTTTCAGAGATATGAACGACGGAAGCCAGTGTAAGTGTAATGGTATATTCTATCGCAGTCATTCCAGCCGGTCACTGAACGGCCGCCTTCTGCTGTGAAGAGAGAGAATGCACAACAAGAAAAGTATTAGCCTTGGGACAATCAACTACTCAGAGTATGTGCATGAATAAATGCCATTGTAATTCCACTTGCGATAAGGTTTTACTACAGTGGAACACCAGGCTTATGGCAACAAAATGTACATCCCGATGGAGGACGCTATTTCTTCGACTATAACAAGGTTCGAGCTCCGGGCTAAGTCGTTTAGTGCACTTCTCATTAGATACTCTGCAGCAAGTCTTCACAGACATCGACCTTACGAGACAACAAAATCTGGATGAGATGGAGCAATATATCGACTTTCTGCGGGAAAAGGAAAATCGAGTGGTTCCAGACCAAGGAACACATACGCAACTTGTAATACAACTCGATGAACCAGACGGTAAAAGAGAATGGTTCTACTATTTTGTCAACCACGAAACTCGCGTGGTATTTTGGGTCGACGAACTTGAGACGACGAACTTGTCAGCGTTTGAAGATCTACAAGGTGTCACCGCACTCAGTCACATCCGTGAGTCACTGGAAGCTGTACCCAGTTATCTCGTCCCCTAACGTGATACAGGATACGAAATTGAGTTTCAATATTGGTAGGCGGATAAAACTGAGAACTGCTCAGATAAGGATCCATAATTTTAGGTTTCATTGCGAGCAATATCCGAACTGTCGCTCTGTATCTCAGGAATATGTCACTGAATTCCTCGGGATCCTTGCTCATGCTTGTACAGGTTGTTTTCAACACTCCTCAGTGATGGAATATTCTCTGACATAGCTTGCTAGATCGTAGCACATCTGCAGAATCACTGTCAACGCTTACTGAGACGCAGCTCGCGGAAGTGCTGAAACTCGCACCATATCTCGAATGTAACCTCCTGTCTGCTGACACTGGTAACATGCATGGCTGATACCAGGTTTACCAGCAAGGGTTGGTGTAATCGACGGGTATGCCCTGTGGGTTATAGGTACGTCTACAGCGTTGGACCTACCGTTGCCTGTCGTTGAGCCTATTCCTAGCCCGTGTGATGGGCATTTTTTGTCGGTGGTGCTTGCTTACCCGTTCGCCGATGATTGATTAGAGTTTCAGCTCGCGCAAGGTTCTGCAATTTCCACGGGCAACCGGGAGCACGATTAGAAGCCAACCTGTCTGTCTATACCAAGGATGAAGACGGAGATGAGGATTCTCCGCTGTCCGCTTTATTGGAAACGATGTTCACGTTGTTGGATATGTTCCTCTTCTATACGCCATCGGCTCACATTAGGGAGCTCAAGGGTATCTGGGTTGACAAGACCATCAACTATGCGCGCTGGGTCGGTTTCTCGAATACGCTCAATAATGAATGGAGTGGATTTACCATCTATGTGAGTGGGTCACAAGATCAACTTGTTGAGGGGACGCACTGGCAGCTGATTTAAATTATGGCAGTCCACTGTGATGTTGGCCGTTGATGTCAGCTTTTTGGTCGCGCCAGGGGTTGGTGCGGGTTCGCAATCCGTGGCCACAGTCGCGCTCTATATGTCTCTTCTGACCGTCGTCGGTTCTTTACTCTCGTCGGTGTTTCTTGCGAGGCAGAGGCGTGCCCAAGATGACTCCGCTAGTGGTGCTGTCCGTTGTTCCACGTGGCGTCCATTTCAAATACCTGACAAACTTCCAGACATTGTTCATGTATACCATGACTCAGTGGGGAGGATTTAAGGCCCTGGGAATCATGTACAGCTTGCCGTTCGCATTATTAATTTGGGCGTAGGTGTTGACCCCCATCCTGTGTGAACTCACTGAACACACCGAATTGTAGGATGATCTTCTTCGTGTGGGCATTATGCTACGTCATTTTCCAATCGAGTGATGATGCCACCTTGGGCACGACTGGCGCTGGTGCGATTTTGGTTGCCGGTCTGACCTTGTTACCCGTTTGGTGGGGACGAGACTACAGTGGGTGGTGGTCGGAAAAGCTTCCGCACTATGTGCGAGTCCTTGATTGCTACCACAACCCGGTGTAATGTTACAAGTACTACAACTAGACTGATGCAAGTAGATAGCCCTCGAATCTCCCCCCCTCCTTTTTTTTTCCGCGACCGGGGCCCTGTAACTCGCGTACTATCGAAGTAGATTACAAATTATTGTCGATCGATGAGGATAAATAGGGCGCCTGTTTCGAGACAATCGGAAAGACGTACAGTGAATTTGGTGACTGCAATCTCATGGTGTATTAATTGGCAGGGTACATACTGGAAGAATTCTGATATCGTCTTTGCCGTCATAGTAGAACAAAGCATCATCGGATTGTGTCCTCGCGACAAAGAGGCCAGGCATGATGCTGCAAACCTATTTGTACTGTTTCAGTTGCTTTGCTCGAGGTTCCCATGGGTTGACACATAAATTTTCTCCTCAAGGACGCACCACAAAAAGTTGGTGTTGAGTCGAATGTGTCCATCTCGAGGTCTTGTTGACATGTTAACGCTGCGCGAAGTCGAACGGAGGCTGATGTGATAACGGGACGGTAAGGCTGGCGCCATAGTCGACTCCGGGGACTTGTGAGAAGCCTCATTTGGGAAACGAGACACGCCTTCAATGTAGATAGACCCACCATATCTCAACGAGTCCTCAGTCAAGGGTGGTGCTGTAGTCGAAAAATTCTAGGAGACAGGGACATGTACAGGTTCCCGCGTGCGAGCGAATATATGTTATTTGTGTTCTCCTTTCCTCGTCGTTTATGGGCCCGGCCTGTCCTGGGATGTTTGTATTATAGGAATTTATAACCTTGGGCCCAGGCCCGGGCTTTGTGAACGCTGGCCACGTCGATGTTCAGAGCCGGGAAGCGACTCGATCATCAGTCCTTACGAAGCTTGACCACCAGATCGCTGTCGTCCCGGGAGGCTTTGTGGTAGACGAGGGACTTGTCTCTATAGTCGGTGTAATAGTGTGTGTTTCGCCAGTGCCAGTCAGTATCTCCTCTACCGTTTGTTTGGGTATCACTGGCAGTATCAGTGCCGATGTGTGGCGCCCGTCATGTAGGTTGTCGGTGCGGTCTTTCCAGCATTTAATTTCCTATACGCAGCAGGACCCAGGTGAATGAAGCTTTTGGCACGCGGGCGGTTCAGTACGGAGCCGGGCCGGCCTTTGTTCTAAAACAGATCATGGATGCGACTTTGTTTGGCAGGTGTTGTATTTGCCCGACTTTCCTTCCCTCGCTTTCCCCTTGTGGTCCAGCTCCTCGAGCTCGGTATGGTGTTCGCAAATCCGCAGCAAGTGCTATTTTGCCGTCGTCGCCCCAACACCTGGACCACCCACACGATCTTGGCAGATAATTATACAGTCTTGTTGATATCGCCCCGTGCATTGAAAGGGATTGCCATCTGGCGACTGATGCCGCACCCATGTGAACACGCGCAGCAACACATTGCACAAGAAGCCACTAGGTTGGTTCCTGGATATGGGTAAGACGTGGTTTCAGGACTTATGAAGGATCGGGCGAAGGGATCCACGGACAAAGGAGTCCTGGAATGCAAACCAGCACCTCACTGCCTTGAGATCTCGTGAAGCCCAGTACGTTCCACTTTGCCAATGTGAACAGACAGACACATGAGTGCCGACATGACAACGTGCGTTAATCTTGGACAGTGAGGCAATGAGATATGAGAACAAGGCAATGAGATCTGGGAACAAGCCAACGTCCGAATTTGGTCTGAAGCGAAGTACCAAAATTGGTTGTTAGCTTTTCTGCTAACCCCACACGGTAGGTTGAAAGGGAGATGTACTTGGACAGAGTGCAACGGTGCAATGAGTATAAATTAAAAGAGACCTTGGAAGCTGTCACTCATCCAGCCGAACCACTACGATCGTTCTGAGCTCACATCTCACTTCCTCCCGGACCTCAGAACGGTAAACACATCCACATCCCAAAATCGATATGCACGGCGCAAAGTTCACACTCTTTTACGCTATTGCTGCGTTGGTTGCATTGGGTCAGTCATCACCCAGCCAGCTTTCAACCAAACATTCTGATGGACGCCTTTAGCTTCCGCCTCACCTGTCCCCGTCGCGGCCCCTGAAGCACTCATTGGAAGCACCGATGTCATCGCTGTGAGTGGCACTGAGTGCTCCCTAGTGTTCTGTGTTCACAACAAAACTGACTCGAAACATCAAGCGCGAGCCCGCACCAGTAGCGGAAGATGCCAAACGAGGATGCTTCTTCGAATTTGGAGCCGACGGCTGCCTCTAATTATCCTTCCATCTTTGGGATTGCCTCTTTCTGTTCAAGGATCTCAGACCCATATATTTACTCCCTGCGATATCGTCGTCCTTGACTCACTATTTAACATTTTTGACGTTCATCCTGGATAACGATGAACGTCGCTCACTTTTTTCGGGTTTTTTATTGGGAACTACTTGGCTGTATCGTTGACTGATAGTTTCTGTATCGTTAGACGCTGGTTTCGAGGACTCGATGTAGCTTTCGCCTAAAGTACTGTTTTTCTGAATGGAAAAGATTTAGAGAGGACTTGGAGTAGCTCAAGAACTTATACGGTAGCCAAAGAAAGACCAACCCAAGAACCGCCGGGTGACAAGTACTAGAATCGAGCTTCAGTTCATTCAGCTTCGATCATAGATCACTGCCGGGTGCGTTATACTGGGCG
This sequence comes from Exsudoporus frostii, assembly GCA_038089735.1. Taxonomy (NCBI): domain Eukaryota; kingdom Fungi; phylum Basidiomycota; class Agaricomycetes; order Boletales; family Boletaceae; genus Exsudoporus; species Exsudoporus frostii. The sequence continues at coordinate 25,078 of JBBPLK010000242.1, forward strand.
AGGAATATACAAAAATGGCAGAATGTACTCGCTGCCATCGGAGGCTTCAACCACTAGTGCATTATATATAGTCAAGACATGAAGGCATAATGTACTACCTGTGTGTTACACACTTTCCTGACCCTACTTTCCATGGCACTTGTATCCCTGGGACGACCCGTTGCTAAAAATGTTTAGGTTAGTCTTTCTGGAGTATATTATCTAGGAAAGGATACAAAATGACAATGTAAACCTCAGGCTTGCCAGAGAACGAATGATTAGAATACTTACTGGTCTAGCTAAGTGGGATACCGGGTGCGAACTCGGGTTCTTATGGTCTGTTCTCATCCCGGTCAACGGCGCATAAGCTGAACCTGTGCGTTATAGGACTGATCCATGATGATGTCCAACCCTGAGTATTTGAATCGTCGACCAATGAGGACGAAAAGGGATATTTCAAGACAATCTAATAGATATATGACACGCATTCCTTGATCACATCCAAATCGCACGGTATTCATACTACTGAACCCCAGGGCCCACCTCACATCAGTCACCTTAATTCCTGACACACAGCTTGCAATCTCTACATCTTCCCCTGAATCTCTCGACGGGATGACACGATGTGAAGCGGAGATGAGTAGAAACAAGATTGAGCTCTGTCCGCGGGCCCTGTCAGGCCCTCTGTCATCCCGGGAGCTTTGTGGTAGGCGAGGAACTTGACTTTACGGTCGGCATAATAATGTTTCGAGGATACTCAGTTGGATACCTCTCGAGCGGCGCCAGCTAGTAGGGAAGGCTATCATTACAGTATGCTCAAATCTTACTTCACATACATCATCGCTACCCACTGGCATGTACTAGTCCCCTTGTCCGCTATTGCAAATAACTTCTACCATTTCATCCTACCTGATCAGCATGTTGCATTCCTGGCAGCATGACTTTTCAACAAGATAAATCACTGTGACCTCAGCATATGATGCATTTGCTGTTACCCTGGATTGAACTGGACGGTGGACCAGAAATTGTCTTGGATTGAAAAGACGCAAAACGTCAATATTAAGTTGTTCTTGAAGATAAATGATTGGAATACTTACTGCCTTGACTCGGCTCCGGCGAGAGGGATCGGTATCTGGGTCCCATCCGTCTGCTGCCCCCGTTGGTGATTGACCAGCTGAATCAGTGCGTTATGTCAAGACTGATGTTTAACTTTGGCAATTATCCCTTACAGTGCCTGGATGCTGTTGACTTCGATGGTGCTTTCTGTTTAGCAGCTGAATCCGTGCATTATGAGGCTGATGCATGATCTTGGTAATAAACCTTACTACTTACAGGGCCGATGTACAAGTTTCGCGGCAGCTCTCCGTTTCCTCGGTGCCATGGAACAGTTCAATTGGATGTCTCAAAATTGGGATGTGTACTTAGTTTTTTGACGCTGACGGCCGCAGTGCTTTAGCACGGGCTGTGCCTTCCATAGCGGGCAAGCGAGTAAATCAATAACGCTTACCTAAGCGCACCCGGGGGAGGAGGGCGAACGGGCGAATGCATTCGTGCCTTTGCGGCAGCACCCGCTGGTTGATAAAAAAAGGAGCGAGCCCCCGGAGGGTGAGCATGTCAGTGGGGATGTCTCCGACACTCATTATTATTAGGCGGATACAGTGATGTATTAGCTAGGAAAGTACTAGGTGTAAAGCGGAGTACTAAGTACGCGTTTCGCGGGAAATCAGTGAGGTGAGTGGGCAGCCCGAAAATTGTACAAAATTTGCAACATCTATGCGTGCGAGACGCATGGACATTGACTTGCAACTCATCGGGGCACAATTAACATGTAAATAATTTCGATTAAAGATACTTTGTTCGATCCAAGTTATCAATGTCATGACAGCTCCGCCAGATTCGGAACTTAGCTAGGACGATTTTGCACTTTCACACAGTCCCTAAGACTATCGCTGACAGACTATCAAGTGGGTCCATCAGTCTGGCATCACCGTTTCAACATCGCATTCACTGACTCACTCCAAAGTATGCCAAAGCATACCTGGGCAGCCCAACTCTTGACCGATGAGGACGAAAAAGGGTATTTCAAGACAATCTAAGGGATATACAACACGCATTCCAAATCGATCACATCCAACATCGCACGGTACTGTACCCCAGTGCCTGGCACCTCACATCAATCGCCTCAATTCCTGACGCGCGGCCTGCAACCTCTGCATCTTCTCCTGAATCTCTCGACGGGATGACACGATGTGAACACGCTCCTCCAACATGTTCTTGCAGCGATTGTACCCGTCTGGTCCCGTGATTTGCAGTCCTTCTTGAAGCGCCTTGTCGATTCCCCGCTGGACACCGAGTATGACTTCGTGGTCGATCGCCATCGGAATCATGTCTGCAATGCGTTTGTAGGCGACTGCAAAGTGCACACCCGTGCGCGTCAGCTCATCATTCGCGTCACCGTTCTGGGCCCGGTAATGCTTACCTTGAAAATATGCCCGAACGCTCGCCATGATGTTGAGAGCTGCCTCGACTGGATCTGGAGGAAGCAGTTTGGGGAGGTCGTTCGCTTGCGCCGATATCCCGATTTCGTTGAGGCCAGAGAGGACCTTGTTAATCGAGTTGTTATACATGTGTCGGTCCCGATTGAGCTTGATCGCCAAGTCGGTTTGGTCCCGGGAGGCTTTGTAGAAGGAGAGGAACTTGTCTTTATAGTCGGAGAAATAATGGGTGTTGAGGGTAGTTGGGTTCCTCTCGAGGTCAAGCAGCCATTGGATTTTTTCTTTAGTTTTCTCGGCAGCTACGTCGAGGTGGTCGTTGACGATCATCCTATGTCATGGTGAGTCTTGGGAGTGCCAGCGGGGGGCACATGACTTACAGTATGGCTTGTTTTGCGTTTCCATTCCCCATGTGCTCAAAGTGGAGGTCGACGAGATTCGCCAGATCGGCTCTCAGAATGGCGTACACGTCGTCAAAGAGGACCATCGCCGGCCCATTCCACTTGTCCGTGATTTGCTTGATGTAAGCCTGTTGAACTACGAATGGATAATTATCTGGAAGTTCTCGCGTGCGTGCACTGGTGGGAATTCCCGTCAAAATGGGATATCGAAAGAAGCAACTAGAGGAGAAAACCTACTCTTGCGCTCGCTTCAGGACTTCGTCGACATGTATCTTCTGAGGTTCTATCTCCGACGCATCGTTATCTTCGTCCTCGTTGGCCAAAAAATTCGCCTTTGGCAGCTCCTTGCTCGTTGTCCTCGCCCAAGGGACAAAATTCGGAGCAGTCCTCCGTATGGCCAACTTGAAGGCTACCTGATGTGGACGAATGCTCTGCAGTAGTCCGTCTTCCTCGGGAGTGCCCTCGACACGATGATCTAGATCACGGGCGAAACTCGTAAGGGCATGGAGCACTTCACCAATAGGATCTGAGGACGGAGCTCTCGGGAGAGCGCGCAACTTGTTGTCTGTCTCCTGAATCGCGTTCATCAACTCCTCCTGGATCTTGGGGAGCCTTGTTAGATATTCAAAATTTCGTTAATGTCTACGATCACAGGCGATAACCAACCCACCTCCTTGCGATTAGCTCAGAGAGAATGAGGCTCAACCTCTCCGTGAGGTAGCTCGACCTCAGGAATCTCTGGTACTGCGGCTCAAGAGAAGCCCACGGTTGCGTCGAGCTGAACCACTGGTTTTCCTCTCTGCGCGCCTCTGCCCACGTGATTCCTTTCAAGACGTCCTGCGGAGAGGGTTGTTTGACGCAGTACCAGTTATTGAGTAAGGGTTCGGTTTCGTTTCGGAGGAACCTGAGCCATGCAGGCTCTGTACCTGGTTCGATGCGATCGGGTTTGGTGAGGACACCTGTTGAAGCGTGAATTGGTGCTCCGCCGGCAGAAACGAGGAAAGCTTGATCGACAGAGACTCACCGACTGTCCTCTTCCCTTCCGGGTCGTATTGCTTTGTGAGGTTGTGTGCTCCTTGGTTTTCAAAGTCGGCTGGTGGAACGACAATATAAGACATCCGAAATCTAAAATGAAAGCGAGATACCGACTTTCGCATGCAACGGTGAGCAGAATGACACAACTCGGCTTCTCAATGTATGCAGTGATCAACGATTTGACGAGCTCGATGTCACGCGTGTTGCCTCCCGTTCCGACGCTAGCAATAAGACCTGGGAGATCAACGAACGAGAGATCGGTAAGTTCTGGACCGCTGATCTCCAACGAAACATAGTTCTTGGAGAAGGATACTTCGGTTTCATCTGGCAGATCATCCTGGTTAAGATAAGTCTTATGATCCTTGGATGGGTTGAGGATGGCTCGCTGGGCGCGCCGAATGCGATCCTCGACGAGGGATTTGGAGGCGATAGGACCGCCGAAGGAAATAATTTTGACGGGGATGGGTACACCCTTGGGATCGGTGTTAAAATGGAGTTTCACCAAGCATTGCCACGGCGCATGTGAGTGCGAGAGCTTGCACTCGGTAGGACATCTGCGGAAAGGTGAGCATATAGCCAGATCTGAAGAACAAATAGCTCACCTGGTACAGGTTCCCGAGGAGCGAGGCAGCGTGATGCCAGAGATGGATTCGATGAGAGAGGACTTTCCCGCGCTCTGGTTTCCGATGACCGCAATCATGGGAAGGTCAATGTCAGTTTGTACGCTGCCGAACACATGTCCTGAGCACTTCGAGCTAGTTTCAACGAAAGAGCTCCGCACCCGGTATCGCGCAGACGGTTGATTAGCTGGAGCATCGCTTTTCGACTGCCAGTTTTGCTGGGGTCTGCGAGCCCTACAGCTACTTCACCATCGGGATAATCGACGGTAACTGTCGGGGAGCCAATTCCAACGCTTGGAACGGAGTCGGCAGATTCTGCTGTAAACATCGAGGAGGTCGAACCGGTACGCCGGGAGCGCTTGGTCAATGGGGAGGGAGATGGGCGCATCACGATTGAGCAATCTGGGACGAAATGTTTGACGACAGGGAACCATCATGGGGGGTTTATAAAGGGTGAGATTCTTGCTGTGGCTCGGCGGATGGCACGAAGTATGTAAGTCCACGTTGCACAGCACAGCACAGCTAGAGCGTTACCGTCGGACAACTGCATCAGAGGACAAAGACGATCATCTCGCTTTACTGATCTCCGTGACATGAGTTAGTCCCGTTGCCACTATCAACCAGGACCCCTTTGCCCTGCAGGCAGTCCAGACTGGGTGACTACTTTGCAGCGCACACAAAGCTGTTGCCTGGGAGCCATCCTGAAACTTCTTTCTTGTTGTATTTCTTCAAAGTATCCACCGCCGCCTCGCCTACAGGATGCTGGCAGGGTGCCAGACACCCCTGATAATGCCTGTTAGGGTGTCGCAGATCTGTGAATTTGCACGCACCGTGCAGCATGCGTGGAAACGGGCACCCACCCCATCAAAGAAGACTCACAGGATACATATCCGAGGTATTATGCTTGAATAAGAAGGGGAAGCTGTATCTCACGAACCCTGAACTTATAACTTATTCGCAAGTGTTGATAGCTCAGAAGGCCGCAACTCGATCGGAGAATGTCAAAGTTACCATATTTGGGTATCGGAGTTATATCATCATGTGGAGGGGTTATCTCCGCGCTAGCATGCAACTCCGTGATCAGCCAACCATGGGTTCGCTGCGGGAAAAACAAACTGCGCGGATTCTGAATACTAGGCACCGCAGAGGTAACGAAAGTGCACGTTAATCTGTCTTCAAACCACAAAGCAATCAAATCAAAGGCAAATCCGAGCGGGAATAAATATTATTTGGAGTGGGCTGGCTGGGGAAAAACGAATCAGTAACCTCCTAGGTGGCACAACAGAAATACCAAGATTTAGGACAGGTTTGCATGTTGTGTGAAATGTGAAGGATGTGAAGATTGCAGTTGTAATTTGCACCTAATAGCGACATCACAGTGAACGTTGTAATGTGAGGAGATTACACGTTGTTAATTCTAGAGCCACCCAAAAAATCATGATGAATTCATTATGGAATGGGTCAAGGTCAAGGGTTTCCGGGAATGACGTAGGAATAATTAAAATGCATTGTGAATCAGCAGCGCGACACCCAGCCATCAGTATGATGTTCGTTAAGTATTGTAAGACGTGAACTACTGTCGAGGTAGGAACATGTGGCAAAGGCCAGTTCTGGGCCTGGGGAAGGTCGACAGCCGAATTGATAAAACTATGACAACGATAATGAGTAGCCGTCAGTAATTGGTCTTTCAAGAATGACAAGGGGATTTCTATTATTTTCTCAATGTACAGGCCAGTATTAAAAATTAGACAAAGGAACTGGGACTGCACAGTGCACAACAGCCACTGTCGTCATTGTTAATACAAAGGACGAGTGACGTTGTGAAGTGGAAAGTGAAAGGGAAACCATATGCAAATGAAAAGGCTATTCAAGTGACGAGTGTGAAAGTATAAAATGACAAGAAAAGGGGCTATATGTGAAAGGTGGGTCTATGAAGTCGTGGAGGGATACGGCGTGGTGCGTTCCGATGTTTCCGAGATCGGGTAGGCATCGTCGGAGGGGCATAGTCGTTGGTAGATCCTTACGTTAGCATGAAGACCGATTCTGATGCGGTCATGTGGTAAATGTTATTCAACCAAAGGGAATTGTACCAGCTTGGGCTGCAGAGTCGTCCCATCTGGTTCAGGACTGTCCAGATTCTCTTCCTCGACGACCTAGAACAAACACATTCTTCAGCGGATCACTAGCAGGGATAAGAAAACCGGGAAACAGACTTGTGTGGGTTCCATGGCTTGGTCACCAGCCCCACTGCCATGGATACAATCGCCGATGACGGCTTCCACCTCTTGCACTGCAGCGACGGGATTTGCGACATGCGCTCCTGAAGACGGACCGATACCCGTCTGCTCAGCTTTTCCGTGGGTTTCCACTCCACGTTCAACATCAACATTAGTCACTGTAGCATTGACAGCATCTGCAGCATTTTCTGGACGGCGGGCGTAGAATACCCAGTCAGGAAGAGCCCCAGTTCGTGTACGGGTCCACGTAGAGGTAAGGGTAGCAGTGCGAGACTGGACCCCTCTTCCCAGGTTGAAGAATGGGATTGAGAGTCCATCTATGATGCAGTGTGACGTTCCAGTTGCCGCACAAA